>CM024810.1:274637-369637 GCA_014281875.1 Nibea albiflora
CCAAAAAAAAGTCATATTATGGTATACCAAAAAAAGTCATAGTCTAGTAAAAAAAAAAAGTCATGGTATAGTATGCCAAAAAAAGTCATAGTATAGTATGGCCAAAAAAAGTCATAGTATAGTATGCTCAAAAAAAGTCACAGTATAGTATGGCAAAAAAAGTCAGTGTATTATGCCAAAAAAAAGTCACAGTATAGTATGGCAAAAAAAGTCAGTGTATTATGCCAAAAAAAAGTCATAGTATAGTATGGCAAAAAAAGTCGGTGTACTATGCCAAAAAAAAAGTCATAGTATAGTATGGCAAAAAAAGTCATAGTATAGTATGGCCAAAAAAAGTCATAGTATAGTATGGCAAAAAAAGTCATAGTATAGTATGCTCAAAAAAAGTCAGTGTATTATGCCCAAAAAAAGTCATAGTATAGTATGGCAAAAAAAGTCAGTGTATTATGCCAAAAAAAGTCATAGTATAGTATGGCAAAAAAAGTCATAGTATAGTATGCCCAAAAAAGTCATAGTATAGTATGGCAAAAAAGTCATAGTATAGTATGCCCAAAAAAAGTCATAGTATAGTATGCCCAAAAAAAGTCATAGTATAGTATGGTAAAAAAAGTCATAGTATAGTATAGTAAAAAAAATCATCGTATAGTATGGCAAAAAAAGTCATAGTATAGTATGGCAAAAAAAGTCATAGTTTAGTATGGCAAAAAAAGTCTTAGTATAGTATGGCAAAAAAAGTCATAATTTAGTAAAAAAAAAAAAAGTCATAGTATAGTATGCCAAAAAAAGTCATAGTATAGTATGCCAAAAAAAGTCATAGTATAGTATGGCAAAAAAAGTCATAATTTAGTAAAAAAAAAAAAAAAGTCATAGTATAGTAAAAAAAAATGGATATCACTGATAAAGGATATCACTGATATCATGGATATCACTGATATCATGATATCACTGATATCACTGAAGCATATCCTTGATATCCGAGATATCCTTGATATCCTTGATATCAAGGATATAGTGGACATTTTGGCTCTCACTAGTACTACTAGTAGGCATTCTTGCTGTAACTAGTAGTACTCGTAAGGTAAAATATACCTCACTAGTACTACAAGTGGACATTTTTGTACTTACTAGTAGTACTAGTGAGGTCAAAAATGCCTTACTATTGCTACTAGTGGGCATTTTGGCGCTACTAGTAGGGTCCAGGAGGCTACTAGTGCATGACACCTGCCTACTAGTAAGGCATAGTAGTGTTACTAGTGCAAGCACAGTAGTTTACAAGTAGGGTTTGATTGCGAACTAGTGGCACTAGTAGTGTAAAAAATGTTGCTAGTAAGATACAGTCGTTCTACTAGTGTGCTCTAGTAGTTCTACTAGTGCACAAAATCGTCTTACTAGTGAGGACAAAAAGCTTACTAGTACATGGACCTTAAGTCTGATATCAAGGATATTGAATAAATGCTCAAACGGCTTTCCATATGTGCGTACCTCGCTCTTGCTGAAGGTGAGGCAGGGGTAGATGTCCTCGCGGTAAACTCTCTCCAGGAAGCAGCAGCCTCGGTCCAGCGTCGGCTCCTCCTTCCATGCCTTGAAGTCGCTGAACAGCTGACTGTCCACCTGCGACAGTGACGATGTGTTACGGTAAAGCATCGTCTCAAAACATGCGCGTACGTCTGCAGGCTCCACCCACCTCTCTACACTCCCGTACGATTGGCTGCGTGGCCGACGGGTCGGGCTGCGTCCCCATGATGGCGGACGAGGTGCTCTTGTTGCGGCTGTGGCCCTTCCTGAAAGGAGTCTTCACGCTTCCCGTGGAGGGAAGCTCGCCCAGCGGTGAGGTCGGGGAGGAGAGCACGAGCGTCTTCAGGGCCTGGACCTCGGCCTGCAGGACGTCGATCTGAAGAGGAGGAGGAAAAATCTGTTTCATAACCTGACAAACGGAAACATGAAGCTGACGTCGGAGATAACGAGCTCCTCTGGAGGTGTGAGTCACACCTGAGTGTTTCCTGTCAGACTCACCTTGCCCAGCGCTTCCTTCAGCTGTTTCTCAGCGTTCGCCTGTTTGACGTTCGCTTCTCGAACCATTTTGTGAGCCTCCTGAAAAAAACCACCAGTTGAATGTTTTTACGTGTTCGATTCTGATCGTGAAGCAGCGTCGATAGAAACACACACACACACACCACACACAGATAGAGTCCCATCACCTTCTACGAGAACAAGGAGGAGGAACGTGGAGGAAAGGAACGACAGCCGGACAGATTCAGCTCCTGCTGATCCACACTGACCTGTGATCAGGTGACCTGTGATCAGGTGACCTGTGATCAGGTGAACGGTGTCTCTGTCAGTCGTACGTCTGTTCTCACACTATGTAACTTTGGGCTCCGGGTCGGGAGAAGTACGTAACGCTTTACGGCACTAAGTCACACAGCACCAACTATTTCACTGATTCTGGTGAAACTGGATCAGATTTTATGGAGAAAATATTTTCTGGTTTTCCCTCTGATGTCCTCCGGCTGCTCCGCCTCAACTCTCTGTGATTTACAGAGTTTATGATGGACAGTGAAGGAGGAGCAGAGTCGGTGTCGTGCCAGAACAGGAGCTAGGTCGGAGATGAAAGGATGACTTTCTAAGACTTGCTGTCTCACATTTCTGCATCGATCATCTTAATTTATTCTGTCCGGTTTCTGTCTGGCCGTTGCCTCGAAAGGAAGCAGGAAGCAGGAAACAGGAAACAGGACACAGGAAAGTAGAGGAGGAGACGGACACACGGAGAGGATGCGGACCGACCTGGAACAGACTGGCGGTGAGCTCCTCCAGCTCCTGGCCGAGCTGATCTCTGACTTTAGACAACCTCTCACACTCCTCATCCTTCAACAGCAGCTCCTTACACACACACACACACACACACACACACACACACACACACACACGAAAACAACACAATAGAAAAAAAACGACCAAACAAATGAACACGTGAACGTGAAATCATGACAGATGATTAAAGATGAAATTAAATTTAAATGAAATAAAATGATGTCAGTGATGATCGATGTGGAGAGATGTAACAAACACACACAGTCCGACTACACACACTCACATTCACTTTTAAATTCAGAGGCTGTGTGTGTGTGTGTGTGTGTGTGTTACCCTCTGGGCCTTGGCGAGCTCCTCCTTCAGCCTCTCGTATCCTTTCTCTCGGACCTCCATCACCGACGGGCTGCGCAGCCTCGACAGGCTGTCGACTCAGAGCGCTGCACTCCTCGCCATCCTCTCCGGACAGGAAGTTGCCGTCAGCCGACTCCGCCTCCTGGCCCGGCACGCTGTGTAACCGTGGCAACAACAGAGTTAGGGATTACAGTTGTTTCTTTCTTTCTACAATTGCTCGCGGCGGCTCGGTTTACCTCCCATTGTGGCTGTGCCGCGGCGTGGAGTACACCGGCTGCGTGGGGAGCTGGTCGGCTCGCAGGGAGGTGGGGAGGCCGGGCGGAGGCCCGCCGAGGGAGTGGGTGCGGTACAGAGAGGTGGGCGGGGTGCTGTGGCGGGTCGGCGGGCGCTGCTCGGCTTGATTCTGCGGGGCGACAGAGAAATGCTCGTCAGTGATGCTGACCGGACGACGGGTCTCCACCTGCACGCGACAAGGACAAAGCTCCGCCTACCTGAAGGTCAGGTGTGGTGGGCGAGGCCAGGTTCACCTCATGGAAGCCCTCCAGAGTTTCGGCATTGGTCTGACCGCTGCTGCAGGCCATAGCAGCTGCTCTCAGACATCATACACTCTGCACACACACACACACACACACGTTAATGATCGTCATAGAAACAAACGTGACTGAACCGCGTGTGTGTCGGACTCCTGAAGGCAAAAAGTGAGTTAAACCTTCAGAGCTGTTCTTCTACGTGAATCCATGTTGTTACAATCAGACATGATGCAGACTGAAGAGGACGCTCTGTCCTCAACACTCTGATACAGACAGGATGTGTGTGTGTGTGTGTGTGTGTGGTACCATAGTGCTTCAGAGGCTGTCAGGATGGACTGAGGCTCGCAGTCGGTGAAAAACCAGGTGAGCGATGAGTCAGCAAACAGACGGCGGGTGAAGACTGTCCTCGACCTGACAGACAGAGATGATGGAGATTATTTCTGAGCGCTGAGGTGAGAGACATCGGAGAGTTTCCGTCCCTGAAGGTACCTGACGGATGAAGTTTAAGTTTCTGGGTCAGAAACAGGAAGTCGACGTCTGACGTGGGCGTGACCGCCAACCGGAGCGCGGCGTCTATTTCGGTCCCTCCGTAATCGCCACGTTCTCAAAATAACCTGCACGTCTTTGTTCCCGACTCGCTCACCGTCCTTTTGTTTCAGCTGCCTCGGCAGGTGTGTTTCAATAACACACCGGTCCCACCTGCTCATCCTGGTGTGTGTGTGTGTGTGTGTGTGTTACAGTGGGTGTGTCACACACTGAGCATATATACAAAAGCTGAACTCAGCGGCTGGAAGACAAACTGAAGACGTCAGGACAAATAAAGGCGAGTCATGAAAAGTCAAAGTCAAAGCCCCGCCCCCTCCTGGCCACACCTGTCAATCAGTATGAACTTCAACCAATCAAACGCCATTAGAGGGTAATCAAGTCGTCGTGTTGCTATGGAGACAGTCCAAAGACTTTAATCATCGTGAATTAGCGTTTAACGGAGCCATCGTTTAGTTCAGGGACATCTGGTGCCTTCAAGGACAGTTGGAAGTCGCAGGTTTACGAGTCAGCAGCTGAACCTCCTTTAAAAAGCTCAGAGCCAAAAAGATGCTGAAGTTCATGAACACGATGAAACTTTAAACGTCTCTGTGACTATGAAGAGTCACGCCTTCGACGAGGAGCCAACCAGCTCGGAGCTGAGAGGACGCCGGGAGGAGTTGACAGCCGAGACGGGCTGGACGACGCCGGTTTTATTTTAGAGATCTGTAGGTGAGCTGAGGTCGCCTGAAGTTATGATCACAAGTTTAATGAGCGTTTAAATCACTATGAGAGGCTGCAGCTTACGGACTCGGTGAATGAAGTCTGTCCTTGCTGCTGTCGCCGAGCGCTCGCTCGCGGTGTGAACTGTCACTCAAAGACGAGCTCTGTCGTGTGATGATGGACACACACACACACACACACACACACACACACTCTCTCAGGTGTCAGTCAGATGAAACTCAAACCGACCTCCACCGCCTCCTGCCCGTCTCCATGGAGACCAGTCCTAGAGAGAGCCCGCGGTAACCCGACCCGCTGAGGCGATGCTGGGCGCGGATCCGGTTACTCCGGCCGCCCGGTGAAGGCTCGGCCCGTTTGTTTACAACACGACGACAGCCGACGAGGAGACGCCGACAACAACATGAATAATGACCAGGTCACCTGCCCGACATCGCTGGTCACATGACAGACGTCCTGACTCCGCCATCATCCCTCGTCTGTTTCCTGTCATCGCTCAGAAGATTTAACGGACACGTTAGACGACGAGCGGTAAACAAACTTTCAGTCCAGAAGTTCGACTTCAACCTCCTGAGCAAGAAGCCGCCTCAGACTGTGGTACCGAGCAGAACTGCAGTTCCTCTAACGTCCACGTGAGGCTGGCTCCAGAAGTCAGTCAGTCTCCATAAGTCCCCATGTTAAAAACTTCACAACACGTTTCCAGCCCGGTGTTGGTGTCTGCAGACTTTCCTGACGTTTGCATTTAAAAATAAACTCACGGAGTTCAAAATAAGTTTTGCATTTCCTGTAACGCTTGTTTTCGACAGCGGACAGCTGTGAGCTCAAAGACGACACAACAAACAGGAAACGTGAAAAAGACAGGTGCAGCTCAGGTGAACACCTTGAACAAATGAACTCATGACTCAGCAATCCGGTACTCCAACGTCTGTCTTCATACTCCAGATATTTTCTGATATGATGTAAAAACTTTCATCAAGTTACAATATTTATTATTTTTACACCTCCATAACGTTTGTTTCTGTCCGAGCAGCAGCCTAAACATCGACGCCATACACAAACATATTAAAGCGTATTTAAAGCATCATAACATGTTATTTTAATTACGTTATACGGTCTGAGTTTTATGTTGTAGCTTGTTGTGGTGGAGCTCAGATATTATTTATCATTATGATTATTTCATCTGTGAATCCTTTAATTTAATGTTTCAAATTATTCAAAAGAAAACAGAAAATCTGGAACAAGGAAACATTCAGACATCAAAATAATTACTAATTATTCGACTAATTAATCAATTAATGCTGGGTAGATTCATTTATATGATTTGTAGATTAGAAACAGGCGACCTTTAATATTTTAAATTAACAGACTAACTTTCTAATTAAACGACGTTTGAATGAAGCTGCGGACACTGAACGTTTGTTTGTGGAAGATCTGCAGCGTCTGCAACACACACACACACACACACACACACACACACACACACACACACACACACACACACACACACACAGAGGCTGCTCTGTCTGTGTGTGTGTGTGTGTGTGTGTGTGTTCATTCATAGCTCGGCTGCTGAGGCTAATTACCTGTTAGCTTGTCCTCACATGACTCAAATGTTTCACCTGTTTCAGGGTCGCGGTGACAGCTAGCCTTTAGCCGCGGCTAGTGCTAACATGCTAACAGCCGCTCAACACAGAGCCAGACGCGGTTAGCGCGAAGCTAGCAGGCTAAGCTAACCGGCTAAGCTAGCAGGCTAAGCTAGCAGGCTGTTATGTGACACTGAGGTTGGATGAAAGATGCATGAACGCGTCTCTAGCCCGGGTTAGCCAGCTCGGGTTTCGGCGCTTTAACCCGAGCTAACGTTAGCGTTAACGCCGGGACGCTAGCGTTCAGTGTTAGCCACCGTCAGCGGGACAAATGAAGCGGAGAAGACCCCAAAAACGACGCGTCAGAGCGGGGATGTGTGTCCTCCGTTATCCGCCTGCTGATGGATGGAGGATTATAGAGGGGGGGGGGCTGCTTCCATTGTCGGCCACCGCGCATAGCCGGGCCAGCGGTTAGCTGAATAAAAGGCGAATAAAACGCAGTAAAACGATGTGTGGTTGAATTTAAGTGAAACAACAACAGACGCGTTCAAACACAAACAGTCGGAGCGTGGTCGCTCGGTTACGAGGCTAAAAGGTGGAGAGATCAGTGCAACAGACGGGCTCGGCGTCCGATAATGGGCGCACCGACACAACGGCGGACCGTAACTTGTCTTTGTAACGATAAAAACACGTTAGCTGCGGACTCACCGGGCCTCTGGGTGACAGCAGCCGAGCCTGCCGGTGTTTCCTGCCGGTAACGGCTCAGACAAACAAACAAACAAACGGCAGGACGGAGGGACACCGACACACCGGAGCGGCTGTTGACGCAGAACCGGAGCAGGTTACTCCAACGACTGACGGGGCGGTGCGTTCAGGGGCGGCTCGGAAATAAGGAGACGAGTCGTCCCATTCTGAACCTGCAGTCTAAGCAGAAATAAGACTACGGAGGAAGTATTCAGATACTTTACTCAAGTAAAAGTACTGTAAGAATACTACAAGTACTTACTCACTAAAAACAGTAAAGTGTATTCAGAAGATGTTGCTTTATATGAAGTTTTATGGTCTGACTCATTAAAAGTTTTCATTGCTGTAGCTGGGTGTGCTGAGCTCACTTCTTATTTACCATAATGATTATTTCCTCTGTGAATCATTTAATTGGTTGTTTTGTTTGTAAAAATGCAGAAACCAGCAGCCCAAACGTCGCCGTCGCCACGGAAACATTCAAATTATTCAAATTATTCAAATAAAAACAGAAAATCTGGAAATGTTTTGACGTTTCCTGAAACCAGCCTTTGAAGATTCATTGAGATGATTTGTTTAGCTGTCACATGAATCATAAAGTTCATCATGTTGTTATAAAGAATCCAAATGAACTCAAAGTACAACAAGAAATGTGTGAATATTATCAACACGTCAACAAATAAACACGTTTCCATGAATGAGTGAATGAAAGGCTTCATTGTCTGTCAGTTATGAGCTCACTGCTCACATCAACAATGACTTATCATCTGTTACTCATTGACAAAGACACGGAGTCGTTCTTCTTCAGGAGTGTCTGTTATCGTTCTTCAGACGTGAATCACAAACTGTGACGACACGACAGAGAAACAATGTAGAACAGCTGACCATGAAGCATAAATAATAAATAATAACTCAGCCCGCCGCCATCATGAAGGTTTACACTCATGTTCACGTCTGGGTGATGGTGACCTTTGACCTCCGTGGCTACAAAACATTTGCTGAAGAAGACCATGTGACACGCTGAAAGCTCTGCTAAATGGACCTCAGAGTGAGACCGAGTGCTTTCCAAAGATGCTGACTGGCCTCATGTTTGAAGGATTCACTCACTGTGTGAAGGGATGAGCTGACATCTGCAGCCAGCAGGGGGCGCTCACAGCAAACAAACGAGCTCAGAGTTTAATACCTGAGTGTCAGTGATGCGTCAGTAACTCTGCAGTGATGTTCATCACAGCCTGTTGTTCTTTCAACTCAGAAATGTCGTCAGAGTTCAATGAAATCACATCTTTGAGTTGAAAGTAAAATGAGTAAAAATACTCGATTACAAATTCAGCAGCATCAACATTTTGTGACACCGTGAATTTATTATGGTTTAATTAAAATAATTAAGCACCTAATATTGACTTAAAATCTCTGTGTTGGTGTTTTAGGATGAAACTAAATCAGATGGAAAAAACAACAAACAAACAAACAAAGCTGAAATACCCGACTGTCCCTGAAGGCGTCCTAGTGAAACTCTGAGGAGGGTGTGTGTGTGAGATAACTTTCCACTGTGTCACTACAGTCACCTCACACACACACTACACACACACCTGAATGACAACACACACACACACACACACACACACACACACACACACACACACACACACACGGTGGGTGGAGTCTCCCCGGAGCTTTTTAACCGGTGCGTAACGCGCCGTCGTGGTGTCATTACGCACGCGGAGCTCTCCAAGAGGAACGGGACGCGCGAGGAGGAGAAGAAGAGTTACACGTTGATGTAAAAAAAGAAAAGAAAAAAAGAAAAACGAGCTGCTGAGTTTGAGATGAAACATCTGTGAAGCTGTCCGGTGAGTCAAACTGTTTTTTAACGTGAATTGTGGATTTTAATCTGAAATATTTCTCTGATCAGGCTGCAGACAGTCCCGGTAACTCTGATCTCAATCCTGCATCTGACACATGAATCAAATATCACAGCAGCATGCTCATGTCTCAGCATCAGGACACTCTGCTGCCTTAACACGTGTGTGATCATGAGTTAGAAAAGTTTAAATGACACTTAAAAGAGTTTCTGTAGTTTATTTCCAACCTTTAAAACTTTACAAACTCATCCACGTATTAACATAAAGATACAATGATCCGGTATTTTATGAGAAAATATCAAAGATAAATGTCCTAAAAATCAAAAATAAACCAAAAGTAAGAGTCAGGATGAAGTCAGGTTTGTTTTGCAGTGTTGGATAAACTGTAAACTGTTTTCTGATGTTTTTTGTTTGATGACCCAGAAGAGATGAAATAATCATCTCTCAGGTTTCTGTGAATAACGAAAGAAGAAAAACTAAAACTAGCAAATAGTGACAAAACAAACACCTGAGACAGACAACACGACACGATGATGAGCTACATAAATGAAATGTGACGTTATTCTTGGATCCAAATCAACAAACTAAAAGTGAACCAACACGAGTCAAAGTGACGGACTGTGACGCGGTCCTGTGTGGATCAGGCTGCAGACTCATTCATGCGTCTCCGTCTGATTCTCTCGGCGTCTTTTTATGAATGTTTTGGTCGTCTTTCATCAGGACAGCGTCACAGAGGAATGTGCTCGCTGGTTTCGGCCTCGGAGCCGGTTCTGCAGCTCTCTGTTCCAGGTTTACTCGTCCGTCAGGTGTGTCTGTCTCAGGCGTGGAAAGTAACAGAGTACTTTTGAGTAATCGTTTTGAGGTATTTGTACTGCAGTGTTTACACTTCTCACTACAGTGCGACTCTTGACATGATGAAACTCTTGATTGACCCTGTGCAGTGTGTCGTTAATGATTAAACCAGCAGTTCTTGACCTTTTTATGACCTCAGCTGAGGCTCCTTCAGCTGTCAGAGCCACCAAAGACACTTTCACACTTTCCAAAATTTCACAAAAAATAGAGAAAAAAACAAAATTAAGTTTGTTTCCTTCCTTCTTCTTCCATGAATCATCTCAGGACCTCTCAGATTTATCTTGTGAGCATCTGGAGGGGCTCAAACCGTAGATTGGACCCCTCCAAACTGTATTAATAGTTCAAACTATCGAGCAGCATTTTTATTATAGTCTTCTCGTTGACCTCTGTCCTGCAGCCGGCTGAACATCAGTTGAACATTGTTTGACTTCCTCCTCTGTATCTTCAGGCTCTTCGTCGATGACGACAATTAGATGATTCTTCAGAGCGAGGCCGGATGTGATTCTCGTTTTTGTCTAAGCGCCGCACATAAACATCGGACCCTCCATGACCGACCTCTGACCCTCACACCATGGACCTCCGTCAGCTACACTACGGGGTCAACGGGGGCGCTGGCCAAAACTCCAGACCGGGTGTAAGTATTTAAAAGTTAGATGTGAGATCTTCTTGTACTCAGCATACAGGTGTATTTCCAGGATTCTCAGGCCGGCCTGCTCTCAGTATATGTGCAGCTTCATTGGCGTGTTTGTTTAATTACACATAATTTGTTGCGTCAATAGAGCAGTCTTGTTCTATTGTTGTCTTAAACACAGCAAACACACTCAGCGTATCAGATGAACTGATTATTCAAACTGTGCTTCACCCTGACTGACTGAAGCTCCGCGCTGTGTTTACACAATGCACCCAGTCATCACAGACGCTGAGAAATTACACCTGCCTCACAGCTTAATCTCCTCGCATGCCTCGGGGATGACATTCATTATCAACGCGCCGCGCTGACAAACCGGTTAAACTGCAGTTTTTTAGGTCCTGAGCTGCTTCACCACAATAGGCATAATTCACTCGAGCTGAAACCGGCACATCCGTGTTTATCTCCTGTCGGTTTCAGTTGGGTGTTGCTGCAGGTGTCTTTGTGTGAGGCCCACGGTTGCCTTGTTGTGGCACTCTTGTCGTATCACTGCTGTCAGCAACAAACTCGTGTTTGCCATGTCAACCCACCAGCTGAAGGTCACCACCTTGAAATAGCTCAAATAAGCACCTTCCGTCGGTTTGGTGGCTCTGTAATTGTAGTAAAACACGACCCACCGCCATAAAAACACCTCACTGTTGTTCAAGTCCCGTGACTGTAAAGACAAACTACTTATTTCACATTACTGTGCTCAATTTAACTTTCTTTTTGAGAGGTAGAGAAGATGATTGACAGCATACCAATCTCATATACAGGGAGCTATAAAGCTACCTCACTTAGCTTAGCATAAAGCCTGGAGACAGAGGTAAACAGCTAGCCTGGCTCATCTCTAGATGTTGAACTAAGCGTATTTACTACTATATTTACTGTACAAACATGACAGCGGCATTAGTTAAACTCAGCATGATGAGTAATTCCCAAAGTGCCTAAGTACAAAGCTGGAGCCAGGATGTAGTTAGCATAGCTTAGCATGAAGAGTGGAAACAGAGGTAAACAGGTCCAGCCAGATTCACAGTCGTTACGCTAAGCTAAATTAGCTGGCTGACTGTACCTTCATATTTACTTTATAAATACGACTCTCGGGAAGACATGCAAGAAGTAGGAAAGTGGAGCCAGGAGGTTGTTAGCGTAGCTTAGCATATAGACTTGAAGCAAAGGGAAACAGCTAGCGTGGCTCACAAATTAACGGGTCATATTCATAGTTTGTTTCATACGTACACAGTGAGTTCAGTGTCGAGATGAACAACGTGTATCCATCCACCCAGTGCTTCCATCCATCTATAGCCTGTGAAACACAGGCGAACACACGCTTTGAAGTTTGGTGGCTCCAACTCTGGCAACCTCAACGTGACAACAAGATTCTGGGAAGCTGCGGCGAGTCGCTTCTGCCAAGAAGTAGCTCCAGACTGTAGTTCCCCCTAAAACAGCAACCTGTGTTTTTACATCTCGGTTTGTGTACAGCGTCACATAGAAGAAAGAAACGTTTCTGTGGAGTCTGATTCACAAAACTAAATGTTATTTTAACTAAATCTAACCTAAAGTCCACTAAACAAGATGGTTTAATCCATGAGTGGAGTAAAGGAGACGATCGAAAGCTGCAGAAAAAGCTACAAAGTGGAACTCTTTCCAAACAAACTACAACAATAAAATGTAGTCCTTCTTTGTGCCACTTAAAATAACTTCAGTCCACCACGGCTGAATATTTTTAGGTCCATTACACATTGTTACAGGGGATTACCTTTTCCCTACAGCCATGTGGGTCGGCTTAAATAGGTGGACTCGATCTTTATCGGGCTCAAAGCGGAGCAGCAAAATCAATAGTCACACAGAGAGAGAGGAAATAAAGAGCTGTTACTGGATAGCCCATTGTGTCACTTTTCAGTGGCAGCACTGTGCGAAGCAGGACAGGTAGCCGCGGAGGTGAAGCACAGATGGGGGTAGAGGCGAGGAAGGAGGGGGCAGAAAAGAAGAGAGGGGCATTTGAGCTAAATTTAGGGTGGGAAAGAAGTTTGGAGGGTTGGGATGCAGGAACAAACAGGCCTGTGTTCAGTCTGTACACATTGCTACTGTATGAGGGAGGCTTAGTGGATGGTTTGCAGCATGAGGGTCAATGGTGAAGAGACAAATCTGGTGCTTTGATGCTACGCTACTATGTCAGAATGTATGCTGAGGTTAGCGGCTCTGTTTAGGAAAGTTAATTCTACAATAACTCCAGTTAAACTTTAAGAAACATTTCAAACATGTTTTTCTAAGTGCTGGTAGGCGTAGTTAGGACTAGCTAACTGAACTAATCCTGCTGAACTACCATACTAAAAAGGATTTCTGTGTCTTTTACAGGAAGATGATGCGTTGAACTTTCTGAGCCAGGAGGAGCAGGAGTGCATCCAGTTCTTCGAGGACACTATCGACTCGTTGGAGGACAGTCTGGAGGAGAATGACCGGAGACCAGCGCAGGTGAAACCGTCAACAACAAGCAGCAGCAGTGGTGGTCCTGTCTCAGAGACTGATGGACCTCCATCCTTGAGTCCAAAGCCAGGGGTCACTGCGTACTCCCCCTTGGCCAGACCTCCCAGTCCTAAAGACCTAGATATTATTGACCTGGTCCGCCCTGAACCGGACTTGGTGAAAACCAGAGAGCCAATCTTCAGTCCCACCAATCCAGGTAGCGTACAGCAGTTGGTTGCCGATTGCAAGCCCCCAATCCACCAGCCACAATGTTTTGTATTTTGTTCATCTTTAGATTTTCACTTTCCAATTTGTTCCTTCCAGATTTTCAGAGCATGGTGCCAACCCCGGAAAGCCACTTTGAGATAAAGCCGAGGCGTGATCTGGTGGACAACCTGCCTTCAGAGTACAACCCTCCCCTACCAAGTGGCAGCTATGGACCATCAGACAGCAACTCCTCCTACCACCCTCCAGGCTGTATCCCCACCCCAGTCCTGATTGCCCAAAAGATAGCTGAGAACCAGGGAGATGGAACCCCTAACATCCTGCCCTCCACGCTCCTCCGCCGTTGCAGCCTGGAGTCTGAAAAGCTCCCAAGCAACAGCACTGATCATCACGTCAAACAGGGTCCTCCTACCTCTGCTAAGCCTACCCGCTTTCCTGCTAACATCAGCGTGATCCTCGGCAACAAGGAGCACCAGAACCAGTCGCTGGCTAACGTGAGCATCCACGAGAGACGGGCGCAGATGCTGGCAAATCTGACCGGGTCGCACCCTCTGCTGCAGGTAGAACCTCCGCAGGCCGTGGAGCACAAGGATCGAAATGTTCCCACACGTAGCATTTCCTTCAAGGACCCCTCACCAGACAAATCCAGGATGGAGGCCCTGTCTAAGCTGGGCCTGACCAGGAATCGAGCCATGTCTGGGGGTATGTCGCTCCTTGTCACCCCTAACAGCAGCTCTTTGAGTCTCACAGGTGAAGAAACCAGTGCCAAACCTCTGGAGGCCAATGTTCCTCCAATAACGGAAACCAACACCAAATTGCCAGAAGCCAATGTTAAGACATCACATCACAGCCAGATTCTTGTGGACAGAAAATCAGAGATTCGGCGGGCAGAGTCTCTCAGGAGCAACGAAGATAGGACCCCCCAGTTGAGTCCCTTGTCTCCAGCAGTCACACAAACCAACTTCTATCCACCTCCTTTGGAAAACAAAGCATCTGTAGCCCTTCCGTCTGAGGTCACCTCACTGGAATTTAACAGCTATGGAGGTAAATCTATCACGGTCCACCCGTCTCTTTCCTCCAGGAGCGAGCCTACTACTACTTCTCCAACTAGTCATGAGCCCAGAATCGTCCCACCGGTGCTGGCGAACCCAAGTGAATTCAACACCTACGGAGGAAAGACCAAAGTCATGAACACTGCTCCCATAACTGTCACCAGGAGCGACCTTCCCGACATCCTTAGCTCCCACATCGACAAGAGTCAAACCTTGCCTGCCAGATCAGAGCACACTGAGCTGAACAGTTATGGAGGAAAGAGTCGAACCATCAACCCTTCTGTCGGGGTGAATCGCCCTTCAAACCCTCCAGGAAAGAGCTTCAAACCTCCAGCTCCAACTCCAGCCCCGAGACCTCCTCGTCACTCCTACCACGGTGTCACATCCCAGAAAGCACAGCAGCGAGCCTTATCGCCTGAACACGTAAAGCGGAGATCCAACTCGATGTTTCGTCCTCAAGGCATCACCGTGCAGTTTTCTGGACGGGGGGCAACGGACGAATCGCGCAGGGAGGCATTAAGGAAACTGGGGCTGCTGAAAGACTCTTGATACGCCCGTCGAGCCTGAATCTCTGGTGTGTACCTGCTGGTTGGTGGAGGTGATATGCTAGAAGTTTCCCCATCTATGCAAGGCGTGGTTGCAAAGAGAGACCTACTTTTACAGAAGAATGGAGCTAGATCCTTCGATAGACCTGCACAGCCAGTTCTCACTTCCTGGCCATAAAAAAAAACAAGAATGTCACCATGCAGCCGCTGCTTTCCGTGACTAAAGTCTTGACAGATAAATTGCTTTATGTTGCCTCCCATCCGGGACATTTTATACCTCTGCACCAGACATTTTGGAACAAAGTGATGCTGTTAAAAAGGAGCATCCATGGAATCAACATTCGTTCTCTAGTCTTGCCTTTTGTTTGCAACAAAGGAGGGAGTGTCTTAAACGTCTTTAAGCTGGAAATATTCTGTATTTTTTATAGGTTGTGTTCGTTTCTCAATATTTTCTGACTTCCCTCCCTGCTGGACTATAAAATATTACACATACAGGAGGAAATCACGGATTTGTTGGGGACTATTTTTAGCTGTGGATTAATAGACATTGATACTCCAGCAGTTTTCCAGCAGCAGGACATGATTTAAGATTCTCTCAGATTAAAGATTAAATAGATTTTTATTGGGATTTCATAGAGTATATATCTCATATGTAAGGTTGGATTATCGACTCCAGGGTACTCCAAAAACCAGAGGTACGCAGATTGCTTAAAACACGACAGTACCTCAATTTTTATCAAATGTTGAGGCCATATTTTATCTAAAACATGCCAAAAATATCATTTTAAAATAATTTATATTTAAATTTGTCCTTTAAATTGCCACAAACTCACTTGAGGCATGTTATTAGCCCAGAATAGGATTGTCTCTGGTGAAGTGGATCAACACCGGGGGAGAGGGGGCCAAACATTTAGTTTTGCCCCAGGGCCCCTCAAGCAGGTTGATCCGGCCCTAATAAAAACAAACAAAGCTCAGAAAATGATTCTAGTCAAGGAGAAAATTGAGAATGGAGTAATTTAAGTGTCTGAAAACACAAGAAATTATTAAATCAAAGTCATTTAATTCAAATTGTTGAAAAATTGAAAACAAGCTCTCGCCTCACTCTCAGAACGCGTTATCGGTTTTACAGTGTCGCTTATCTTCAAGCAGCAAAGTGAAATTAACGTTCATAGACAGGCTGTGAAGTCTTTATCGCCCCTGTTACACGGGAACTTTTGGTCTGTTTACCGACTTCGGGCATTTTAGTCAGCGGTGTGTGATTTTTTTTATTTAATTTTTTTTCTGCCAGCACTTTTGTTGAACGTCTCGGTGAGTGGTTTTAATCACTTCTGAAATTATTAATTGGATGTAAAATGATTTTTTTTAAAAAGAAAGAAAACGACTTCAAGTCAGGATTTAATTATCCTGGAAACTAATATCAGCTTAAACCTGACGTCCTGGAGGAGCCTCCGCTGGGTTTTCTCGAGCGATATGAAGCCGAGCTGAGCTGGACGATATTTTTACTCCACCGACAAACCTCCCACACCAAACCACAGACTGTGGAATGAGGTTTGAGGGCAGGACTTTTACTTTTTTTTTTACTACGCAGAGGGAATACTTTCAAACTGCTCTTTAGGGATGGGCGAGCACATGGCATTGTACAAAAACACAAGCACTAAAACCACAGAGGCTAGAAATACATCCTGGGTTAACTTACATGTTTGTATTCCTCCTCGAGCTGTCGTCGATATCTTCGTTAAAGTGTGTTATCTAACTGTTGTAGAAGCATAAGTGTGTGTGTGTGTGTGTGTGCATGTATGTGAGTGTGTGTTTGATCCAGACTCCGGCCTCTGTAGTTCACCTACAGTCACTTTTGAAGTATATATTATGTTGTGAATATTTTTGTGTTTTGTTTACAGACTCCGGTTCCTCTGTAGTTAGTCTACAGTCATTTTGAAGTATCTTGATGGTGCATACAAACAGTTTATAACTACTTTTCTGTATAACACAGCCTCCTCTGTAAGGAAATGTTCAGACCTGCACAGGAAACGTGCGTCCATGTGTGTTAAATGGGAACATTAGTGGCCATGTGAGTGTTGCTGCTATGCTGCCTGCAGCCTGGTAAACTTTCTGACTGTAAATACTCTGCTTAACAACATCTGCTGTTTGAATTTATGTCGATCATTAAACAGAATAACGTCACTTCTTTCTTTTTTCATTGTTTTTCTTTGATTACGGTCGATCTTCTGATCTTACACGTGAAAAGTCGACATTTAAATATGGCTATTAAAAATTTGCTTAGTTTAGCATAAAGACTGGAAACAGCTAGCCTGGCTCTGTCTGAACAAAATTCACCTACCAACACCTCTAAGCTTTAATGTTAGCTCTGTTTGTTAGCCGGGCCACTGGGGGAGTGTTAGTGTTTGTACCACCGGGAAGAAATAGAGGTGGTGTCGTGCCAGAACAGGAGCTGGGCTAATGTAACCAGGCTCAGCAGCCTCTATGGACAGACAGACGCTGAGCTGGGCTGACTGCTGCTGGACTAGTCAGTAATATTAGCTGGCTGCTATGTCCTTGCTTTGGGTTACAGCCAAACTAGCTTTACTCCATGTTTCCAGTCATTATGCTAAGCTACGCTAACAAACATTCTCCAAAATGTCAAACTTTTGCTTTAACAGAACGCTACGTTTATCATGTACGGAGGTTTTGGTCAGTTTTTCTGACCTCCCTGTACTTCACATTGGACCACTTGTGTGTTGAACACAGAAGCAAACTGTCTGACCTGCAGACGGTTACATAAGACTTCAACACAGAGGCTTTCTCTCCTGAAGAGCGCTGATCGACGACTGAGAGAGTGTGTGTGTCTGAGTGCGTGAGGAGATGTGACGAGAGTTCGTGGATCTTCAGTCTGCCCTTTCTGTCATGTTGTTCTTATTCCAGTTATCTCCAACCAAACAGACAAACAAAGGTTGCATTTACACCTGGAACCGGCACCTGATCTCTATCTGGATATTGACATCTGATCCACATCTCCTGGTAATAAAATACATTATCTCCACTGTGCCTGCACCGCGGTCAGATTTCAGCATGCAAATGAGTTTGGCAGCGCCGCCACGTCAATGGACGCGGTGCATCCAAGGTTAAGAGCCGCTTATCTGAGGGAACGAGACAGTGAAGTAAACTGCTGTCAACTGCAGCTGCTGTTAGCTCAGTTTGTTAGCCGGGCTGCCCAGACTGTGAGCTCGGCGGACCAGAGGACTCTGAAGCCGCCGGACAAGAGTAAATCTGGGACTGACCGCTGCTGGACTAGTCAGTAATATTAGCTGCTGCTGCTGAGCTGGCTGATCAGAAGTAAAGTAATCAGAACAAATACTCGAGTACAGCTGAACATAGTTACACAGTGGGATTGTATGAGGAGTAAACTGTGTCCAGCACTTCACTGAAAGTGTATTAAATGTCCAGTATAAACAGGAAGAAGCTGCTTTAATGTTCATATAAGACCCTGCCTAATGCTGTACATACATGTTGGTGGGTGGGTGGTCAACAACTCAGCCATAGTTTGCAATCTTGTACATATGCAGTGTTTAGAGGAGCGACCGGGCAGGAAATGAGGAAATACTTAAGTTTGCTGCCTTGTAATTAGACCTCGACAAACAGGCGCACCCTCCCAAGACACGCAAATGCCACAAACGCACGACAACCTCGCTCGAAGACAAGCGGCGTTTTTATTGTGATCGTTCTCATCCGCCGTGAGCCGAGACTGAGTGAAGCTTTTAAAATATAAATCTACAGACAAACTAACTCAGCCACCGCTGGACGCTTTACTACAACACAGGATGACAAAGAACTGGTGCAGAGAAAGTGCCCATGCAGCAGAATACAGAGTATATTTATCCATCTACAGGCTCAACAGATAAATCTAGAATAATCTCATCATCATCATCACTGAGGAAGACTCTCAGGCACGCGGTCATCCATCTGTCCAAAAATAAAACGTTCACAAACACTTCACAAATCCAAAAGCAAGCTGAACATCGTCAAAACTAAACTTCTGAAAAACAACAAAACACCTAGCAGGATAGAAGTTGGAGAAAATGAAGAATATGTACACTCAGGTGTCCATCAGTGATCGCGTCGTCACGTGATGTCGTCGTCACGTCTCCGGATTCCAAGAAGAAAGTCTGAATGATGCCTCCAATCGAAAAAGTGTCTGACGGCACGAGACTCTTGTTCTGGCTGCTTTCGGTTGATTCAGACGTTTCTGTCGCTCTTCGTACATCGAACATCAGCGCCGCTCTCGTGAAGACAAATATGTCACGGCGATCACGGCGGCCTCTGACGAGCGGCGTACCGCTAGTTTAATGTTAAAAGAAAAGTTTCAAGAAATGCACTTATTCACTGTTTGACAGAGAGATCGACGAGGAGACCGATGCCAGTCTCGTGTACGGTAAGCTACAGCCAGAAGCTGGTTAGCTTAGCTTAGCATAAAGACTTTATATTCGCCGTACAGACACGAGTGTGATGTCGACCTTCTCGTCTATCTCGCCGCCAAACGGCGAAGAACTGCATTTACCAAAATGTTAAACTTCCTTCCTAACATTAAACTGGCGGCACGCCGCTCGTCGGAGGCCGCCGTAAACGCTACAACGTTAAGGCTACATCCCAACATGCATTATGACGGTACACATCCGTAGTCCATCAGGTGTTTCATGTATTGGACATATTGTGACTCAAAGCAGTGGCTGATCAGTGAGAAGTTTATTTACAGGTACGAGACACCCTAAATCCTACAGACTGGCTCTGTGAGATTTCACTAGCGTTTACATAATTGTTGAGTTTTTAACATCTTCGAATGAGATGTTAGTTGAGTCTTTTCGCAGCCGCTGTACTTCCTCTTGGAACGTGAGCAGGACGCCGCTAACTCCTTCAGACCGTTTTTTAAATAAACTCCTGAGATGCTTTCAGGGAAAACCCAATTTCATCATCGATTAATGCTCCAAGGTGACGTCTTCACAAACCAAACTCAAAGATATTTAACTGACACTAATAGAAAACTGAGAAAAGTAGCAAACGTCAGGCTGGAGGAGCTGCGAGTATCAAACGTTTGGCGTTTATCTTTAAAAAATGTTGAACTGATTATCAAAACAGCCGCAGGTTATGTTTCCACTTTTAGTTTCAGCTCTGATCAACGTCTAAATCCAAATAACCGTCACGGAACCTCGTCTAGTTTCTCTATAATTAGTGCTAAATGACACATGTCCTTCCTGAGCTGTAAGTAAAGCGCTGTCAGGTTGTTATATACCGCTGAGGAGCGATCAATCACAGTGAGACCGTAAGACAGGCGGCGACGCGACACTCTGAATCAACACACGCCTCGAGAACAACAGCGGCGCACCATCAGCCACTTTTCGACCACTCGCGCACGAAAACATCCCGTCGTCTTCCTCCTGCTCCGCAGGGCGAACAGAAACCTCACGCCGTCCCACGCCCTTTGTCAGCGTTGCCTTGACGACATGCGTGAAGTTAGATTGAACAGACGTGTTCCTGTCTTTTTTTTTTTTTTTCAATTAGAAGAGTCCCAAAAACAAAAATATCCAAATCCCGTCGCTTGTCTCGTGTAAATTTGTGTCCACTCCACCCTCGGTGGGAGATGATGCGTTCATCCCACCTGTCTGTCTGTCTGTCTGTCTGTCTGTCTGTCTCGCCATCAGTCAGGCTGGTCAGGTGTTCAGTCGTCTTTGTAGTTCGTTCTCTGGTCCAGACGGTTGTTGTTGTTTTTTGTCATCTCAGGCAACAGACAAAAAAGAAAGAGAGCCATCGCTCTGACCCCTGACCTCTGACTCCCGGTGTGCCTCTCCTCCTCGGGCTTCGGGGGCCCCTCAGTCGGGTAAGAGTGTGTGTTCAGGTCAGGGGGGGAGGTTTGGTCTGTCCCGGCATCAGTGGGCGTCTGGAGGACTCGTTCCCTGTTTAGACCGGTTTCCCCTCCGATCTTTTCTCTTTTCTCGCTCTCTCACTCGTTTTCATTCGCTCTCTTGCTCGCTCGCTCGTCAGCCTGGGCCCAGACTCCAATCAGCGTCTCCTGGAGGAGAGAGCAGACATTTACTGTAGACGTGGAGAACAACGGCAGCACTTCCGCAGACCTAAAACAGGTCGGAGTTCATCTAATCAGTGTCTCCATTTATCACCACGGCTGCTTCAGAATAAAAGCGTGTGTTAAACACGGGGCAGCTTTTATTGTGAAGCAGTCACAGGAGACACATTTGATGATCGCAAATACTCAACAAAAAAAATACCAAACAGACATTTTTTCATTTTAATGTTGCAGCGGGAGTTTGTTGTAATTGTTGTTTCCATAGTAACCATGAATATCGGCCAAATTAGGCCAGGACGGAAGCCGTGTTTCCGTCCACGTGTCACAAATCTTGACCAAACTTTGAGTGATTTCACGGAAGAAAATTTGAATGAACACTTGTGTCCGTCCACCAAACATTACGTGAACATCAGGAGTTGGTTCACGCGGACACAGACGGATGGTGTCTACATGTGTGGTTCCCACCGCGAGGTATGGAGGAGATGTGATGGTGTTTATTCAAAACTCAAGCTACAGCTGAGCCATCCAGTTTGAGCTTAGGGCAAAAGGGCAATGACCCCAATATGGGAATATGTGAAGTCCTTCAAGACTGTCGAAGCAAAACTTATTCTGATTTTCTGTTTTGATCTTCAGTGTGAATCTACAATTGAGAAAGTTATAAAAATAAAGAAAGACCATTGAACTGAATGGCACGTCCAAACATTTAACCCAGATTTTAAAAATAAAATATAAATTTATATCGTCTTATAAATCCTCACATCATCACTGCAACGTACCGACAACTGGAACAAAGCCTTCAATTATTGTGTGACCATATTTGTGTTTTATTGTCTTCACTGTGTTCAGTTTTGTTGTTTTATTTGTGTTAACTCTATATTTGTCTTATTGTCAACAAACCCCATGAAAAAACAAAAATGTGTTGTGACTTCCTGTCTGTGCCGCTCAGCTGAGCCCATTGTTTGGACGTAAATCTTTGAAAACACACAAATATGTAATTAAACGTTTTAGACGGGAAGAGGACGTAACTGTTGTTGGGGACTATTTTCAGCGGTGGATGGATCCACGTTTGTTTGTGGCAGGAGGACGGTGTGTAAATAACAGTGTGTGTGTGTGTGTGTGTGTGGTATGAAGGAGAATTGAAGGATTGGTTTGATTGGGTTTAACAGTTTTTAATGCGGCACAGACGAAACACACATTATATCGATACATTCAGTGTTAGTTTGGAGCTTTTAATGGGATTTGATGACAATAAAATGAGCACGAGGCCTTATAATCTTGATATAATAGTAATAGATTACACCCTCTGCTTTGTCCCTAACTATGTTTCCTGTCTCTGCTCTCTGTTCCTCAAACAAACATCTCAAACTGAAATACAGATTAACCAGCTACAATATGAAACAAAGAGGACAGATTTTATCGTTGTAGTTAAACTTCTGTCGATTTGTATTGAAACGATGCCTGCAGAGCGATATTACACAATCTTACATGCCACGTAAGGATTCATCATAAAAGTTCTCAAACTGTAGTACAGTAGATCTGTGAGGAACTGTCACCTCTCGTCCATGAAGCTTCTTCACTCCTGACTGAACCCTGATTGGATCGCTCCACACACCTGGTCGTTCACACCTGGCTCGTTAGTGCTTCTTGTTGTTATGACGACTGTCGTCCGAGTCGTTAAGGACACCTGTTGGTCCGGTTTGAACGACAGTCGTTAAGGACACCTGGACCTCGGGTGACCTTAACGACTCGTGCCACAGTCGTCATAACAACAAGAAGCACTGACGAACCGAGTGTGAACGACGGCTGCCTGGTCAACGACAGTTTAGAAGAAGCCTCACGGACGAGACGTGAAACTCAGATTGAACATGTGGAAGAACCAAAAAACATATCAAAATACTACAAATCACTGGAATATAATTTAGAATCGGTCTGTATTTTATGTCAATATCAGCCTGCTGTGTCGTCATTGTTCATGTGCATCGCTTGCGCATACATACGTGATTAGTTACGAGCTAAACTGTGACAGTGGAGGTAAAACGAATGGCTCCCAACAGGAACTATCAGGTAGGACCCATTCAATAAGTTAGCTCTGGTTCTTGACCCGGTACTTGGTGGGCCTGATATTTTTTTAAGGTGGTACGCGGTGTGAACAGTTTGGTTTAAAATGTTCGTGTTGTGCTGTCGATCCACTCTACAGAAGCAAGAAAGACACACGAGGTGCTGTTGATGTTAACAAAGTATAAACTTCAAGTAAATCTTTATTTCCAAATATTCCCAGAGCTTTTACAGAAAATAAATTATCTGACGTGAACTCTTCGCACCTGAAAATCAGAATCAGTTAAAAAGTGCAAATATAAACATTTAAAGTCCTCGACAAAACCTTTCCTCTGCTTCCTGGACTAACTCGCTGGAGCCTCGTCTAAAGTCCTCGACTCGCCTGTTCTAGCCTACTCCATGAAATGTCTCTGGCTTTTCTCCTGTCGTCTGTCTCGCCTCTCATTTCTCGCCCTTTTCATGCTGTTTAAGGAGATACCAACGAGGTGGAGTCAGTACATAGTGAGAGCCCTAATCCAACGACACATTCTGCGGTTTGTTTGAACGGCGGCGCTTCAGTGATCACGGCTCGCGTCTCACCTTCCTCCGGTCTTGAAGATGAGGTCGGCGTTGGGAGCGCCTTTCGGGTGCTGGTAGCGAGGCCGGCGCTCGCGGTTAGTGTTGGCCGGAGCTGGACGCTGGGCGAGGGACTGCATCATCTCTGTAACATGCAGACAGAAGACAAATGTGGTTCAATCACGACTGTGTTCTTTTTGTCAGCAAGAAAAAGTTCCATCTGTCCAAATTTATCTCGTTCAGATTTAATTCACCAACAAGAAGCATCAACAAATGAGGCGGAACAACAAAAACATGCAGGTCGATCATTTGTCGATGCTTCGCGGTCGGCTTCGTCCGTTAAAGCGAACATGAACGCAGTAAAACTCGGCGGTCGTCGTACCCTGATAGTCCTCCTGCTCCTGCCGCTCGTTGATGTCCAGCGTCAGTTTCTTCATCCTCATGCGCTCTTCCTGTTCGGCCTGCTGCTGGTTGAAGTGATTCGCCGCCAGGTGGGACGACAGCGGCACGTTCAGGATCTTATACTGTCGACCAGAAACACACACGTCACACACACACCATGCGGGAACAACTGAAGTCTGCAAGTTCAAAGTAGATGCAGACGGTGAGGTGGAGACGACCACGATGAGCTTCACAACAGCTCCAGGTGACGTCACAGAGACTACGTCCATGTTTTATACTGGCTATGGTTTCCTATAGGTCAATGCTAGTTAGCACAAACACACACACACAGAGCTTTTATTCACTGCTGCAGTATCCTGATGTTTACACAGAGAAATGTCATTTCCCATCCACACACCTCACCAACACTCCCACAAAGAGGTTCAGTGTTCGCTGCAGCTTCCATTCATGGAGAGAGTTTTATTTTTTTATTTATTTGCTTCTTTGCTCGTCTGTTTCTGCCGGCCGACCTTCACACGGAGCGAACTCGTGCGGACTGAACGCTCCATTAAACCAACTGGCAGAAAAACTGGACACACCCTACAGTACGAGAGGCCAGCCTCTGCCCTCAAACCACACATTCCACCACTGCACGCACACACACAGTGACACACACACACACACACACAGAGTCAATATTATTCCTGGGCTCAGTCAGACCGAGGCGAGTGAGTGGAGGTTTTCTGTTCGACGCTCGTCTCCTCGTTCGCCGTCACATTTTCACTCGTCCACACGAATGTTTAGAAAACTCGACCGTCCACTTCCTGTGAGTATTTCTGGACACGGCTGCGTGTCTACACGGTGAAACTAACGGACAATCACGGCTTCAGGGAGCGATCACAGAGTGAGACGAGGTGGACGTGACCTCCTGTGAATGTTTCATCTCTTAATAAACATCAGCAAACTTTTAAACAGGATGATTTATCAGATTCTGAGCGTCTCTTCTTCCTCAGTGTCTGATTTGACTTCACACAGACAGTTTGTGTATAAATAAAGAAGGTTGATCATTTATGCAGCCTAATCGAGACGACGAGCAGAAATCAAAAGATAAAGTTATAAATTCTGTGACGTCAGGAGCTGAAGCAAACAGTCACGTGACTCTCGTGCACTCTCACCTGCTGCTTGTTGCCTTTGCGTGTCAGCATGACAACTGCATGGTGTCGTTGATGTCCGAGTCTCCCTCGCTGATGCATGGCTGTCCGCCGCCGCCCTTCTTCAGCTGACTCTTCAGCTGCAGAGGAATGGCCACGTCCAGCTGGTGCACCTTCACCGTCTCGCCGCTGCGCTGCTGCAGAGCCACAGAGAGGACAGACGGTGAGAACGAGAGCCAACCTGAGACGCTCAGAGTGGCTTAAATCTGACGTCACGTTTTCACACCTGCAGGTTCTCCAGCATCATCTTGTCCAGAGCCTGGATGAAGTCCTCGTCTTCGGCGCACGCCACGTGCTTCAGTCCACCTCCGCGGATGGTGACCTCCTACACAAACACACAGGAAGTTAACACGGCACAGACACAGTGATCATGGTGCGGACGGTCGTGGTGATCTCACATTGTTCTCCTCGTCCGTCTCGTTCTCTTTGTTGGAGTCGGTCAGATAGTCTGTGTTCTCCTCCTCCTCTTCCTCCCGCTCCTCTTCCTCATTCTCTGAACCTTCCTGTGGCGAGCAGAAACAGTTTGTCACGCTGATGCATGAACACAGATCACGTCCCAGTTTACTGAACGCGATCTGTTTATCTGAAGTGGACACAAATCTGATACGTGAGATAAACGATAATAATCTTCATGAAACCTGAGACGACAATAAAATTTAGAATCGCTGCGTTTCTCGACACGTTTTGATCTCAGGAAGTTTCCTTCAGCTCGTCGTCTAAAGACCGCCGACGTCTGAAGAAGCAGCGGCGTTTTTAAGACGTTATTTTAGTGGAACGATGGCGGCGTGTGAATCTACAGACGGCGTTATTCTGTGTCCAGTTCAGCTGATCTGACTCACGTCCTCCTCCTGCTCGTTCATCTCGCTCTCGTTTCCCGACTGCTCCTCGGTCTCGGCGCCGCCCTCCTCGTCGTCGTCAGCGTCGTCGTCCTCCTCGTCGAGGCCCTCGCCCTCGCTCATGGCGCTGGTGCGGCCGTCCTTCTCCATCGCCAGGCCTTTGAGGAGAACACACAGAGCCAGTAATCAGATTACACCCGGGCGGTTATGACGGATTACATCACAAATACCTCGACACCGAGCCCGACCCGGGAGAGAGCGGCGTCACCCAAACAAAAGCTTCAGTTATTAATAGGACAAACGTTTCGTTTGATTGGCGCGTCACAACCAATTACAGGAGGCTAATTATGTAACCATGGCAACAACAAAGAAAGAAATGAAGTCAGGCGGGCGGGCTGAAGCTGAAGATCAGGTTCTGACGGAGGAATGTTTGATCCCGGTTCAGGTATGAAAGGTGAAACAATGGCAGCACTGTTTGGCTTAAAGGGGCCTTACACACACACACACACACACACACACACACACACACACACACACACACAGGAATGTAACTAAGTACTTCACTCTGTTAATGTAAACAGTTTGGAGGTATTTGTTTTTTTCCATCACTTTCCAGGATCCTTCCAGGATCCTTCCAGGATTCTTCCAGGACTATTTATTGACTCTTCTCGCTCGTATCGTTTATCATGCGGGAGCTTCCAACCTTCTCGTCTCTGTACGAAGTCTCCTCCGTCATTCAGTCACACGGTGTCACTGTCATTCGGGCGGAGGTGTTTACATTTTTTCTCGCACATTCCAAGTCGACACCTTGAAACTGTGAAACAAACCCGGCGTTGCGGTGCTGGCATCGGGCCGAGCAGCAGCAGGTGTATCTCGCCCCAGCGGCCTGCTGCTGCTCGGCCCGATGCCAGCACCGCAACGCCGGACGGGACGTCTGCAGCTTCCTCCACGTCAGGTTTTTTTATTTTGTGCTCCTCAAAGTTTGAACGACGCCGTGCAGCTCAGATCTGCAGCTAAAGCTCTATGTTCGATCAGAGAGAGACCAAAGAGTGACCTCCCATTTAAACTCAGTCCAGCTGTAGTTTCATGTCTGTGTCTCAAATCTCTTTAGTTCTGCGACGCTTCAAACTTTGATCGACTCTGAAGAAAAAAGCTCGAATCATCTAACAGAAAATAAGCAGTTTGGGGAAACGAAGGCTGCAACTTCTCGATGAATCGTTTGGTCGACGTCTGACAAACAGCCAGAGATCTTCAGATGACGACAGACGACTTAATTAGCTTGAGAGTAAAATTCAAGCACTTTCCAGACGCTCAAAGTTTTTATCCTGGGAACTAAAACATTTTCTGTTGGCACGTTGATTATTTCAGCAGCTGTTCAGATGAACTCTCTTTATTTTAATCACGCTCGTTATTTGTTAACTTTGAAGGACGATCCAGATTCATTTTTCAAGGGTTATAATCAAATTCAAGGCTCGACCTTGAACCTTGAAAACATGACAAACTTTAAAGAATCTGAATCACATTCTTAGTGGAGGCGAATCTGTTCGGATGAGTCCACTCAAAGAAACTCATTCACTGATCCAGAATCATCATTCCTTCGTGTGTGTGTCAGGAATGTGTGTGTGTGTGTGTGTGTGTGTGTTTCGATGAACCTGTCAGACAGATAAACCCGAGCGAAGAGGAGGAAGAGGAAGAGGAGTGATGCAGCACAATCCTCCTACACACCGTGGAATGTTGCTCAGCCGGGACGACCGGCGATACCGGCTGCTCCACACACACACACACACACACACACACACACACACACACACACACACACACACACACACACACATGCGCACACACGCCGGATATAGACTACATGCGCCATTTTCGTACCCAGTTTGACGAGCACCTCCCTCTCCAGGTCGACGACCTGCTTGGTGGCCTCGTCCAGGGAGCAGCTGAGCCTCATCTTGGGCCTGAGCAGCTCCAGCGTGTCGCTGATCATGTAGTCGATGTCGATGGGGAACGGGTGGTCTTTGGTCCAAACGTCGATGCTCTTCTTCCACCAGATGTAGCGCTGCAGACACACACCACATCACGTTATTCATTCACATACGAAAGACGCTCCGGGCTGCAGACGCGAGGTGCGCGAGACGCAGACGTGCCTGGAAGTAGATGAGGAAACAGTCGAGCTTCCTCTTGCTGGAGCCGCGGTCGAAGTACTGGCCGCAGGTGTCGAGCAGCGTGCACACCAGGCGGATGCGGAACAGATGCTCCGGAGGGTCCAGCGAGCTCGGGCTGCCATCCTGGCTGATCCCGAAGGAGATGAAGGAGAAGAGCGTGCGGAAGATGACGGCCGACTCCACCATGCGGTAGTTGTAGAGCTCGCCCAGGAACTTGGCGCTGCTGATCCGCCGCTGGTTGAACTTGGGCTGGTTGACCTGAGGACGGACGGACGGCGGGAGAGAAGACACTTCTTCAAGCAACACAAGCGGATTTATTATTAATGATGCATAAACATTTTAATGTTGCAGCTTTCTAGTCCAGAAATATTTAGAATATGTAGAAACGCTTCATGTTTCAGCTCCCGTGTCGATTAATCATTAATTATTCAGCAACTTTTCTGATCATCGTTTTCTCAGCTTCTCATCTGTAACATTAAATTAAAACACTTCCTGTTTGTTTGTCTCAGCTGCTCGTTTGACTGGTTTTGGGGTCGGTTACGTGTCGACGTGAGTTTTCTGAAGACGTTTCCACACGTCGCCTCTTTGTTACCGTCACAGAGTGAAATAAAAGACTTCCAGCTCAGGATGCAGCCGGGCGGCATTCTCACGCATCCGCGACATCTTCACACGACTCAGTGACAATAAGACGGATTTTGTTGTCAGTCGGTTGTCAAACGTGTCAACAAGGATTAGTCTGTTCTGTCCTCTCGTCTGTCATCGGTTACATAAGCGTTACGACATCGGTTTACCTCCATGCCCAGCCGGATGTCCTCCAGCACGCCGTCCACCACGTGGATGCCCACGTCCTCCTGGTAGGCCACGAGGCCGGCGAGCAGGTTGGCCACGCAGTGGATGCTGTTGTACTTGACGTTCCAGATGTTGACCATGCAGCAGATCAGGTAGCTCTTCACCTCGGGGTCCTGCCAGGGCAGCTTGCGCATCTGCCTGAGCACCTTCTCGGTGGTGACCTTGGACAGGTCCTTGTAGAGCAGCTTGCGGATGTACTCCTGCAGCGGCGGCCGCTTCTTCTTCACCGTCTTCTCCACGGGCGGCGGGTTGCAGTAGTAGTAGGCGTTCTCCACCATCGTCACGTAGCGGGCGTCCAGATGCTGCGCCTGCTTCTTACGCATCATTTGCTCCTGAAAGGGCCGAAAGAAGATCAGCTGGTTACACGCAGACGACGAGATAAAACTACTACAAAATCAGATCAGCTCAACAATCCTGGTGTGAGTTCACACAGTCCAACATTTCCTCTGCATGTTGCGATCGTCCTGCTGCTGTAACCGTTCGTACTAACCAGCAGGACGCTGGTGCGCAGGTGAGAGTCCGGCGACCTGAAGAGGAAGCGTCCGCAGGTCTCCAGCAGCGTGCAGGCCATCTCGATGTGATGATGGGTGAAGTCGGACAGCAGCATCTGTCGGGACACGGACGGACGTTTTCTTATTCAAACATATTGAAGATCTTTAAGCATCAACACAAAGAAGTGACGCTGATTTAAACATTTAATATCTTAATAAAACATTTTCACACGCAGCGCCGCAGACAAACACTGCCTCGCTTTTCTAAATGATTCCAGCTGCTGTCTTTGAAGCTGAGGAGGATAAAAATCACAGATCTGAATCACGTTCTTTCAACAGAGACACGATTGTCCTCTGAGTGAGGCGGAACACACCTCGATGCTCGCTGACAGACGTCTTATCTCTGAGAAGCAACTATTTATATTTATGACACAATAAACTTCAGACACTCGAGCAGCGGTGCGAGCTTCGCCTCTCGTTCAGGCTGCAGACACCGAGCAGGGCGCAAAAAAGTAGTTCCACCTTCTGAGCATGTATTTAATTAGAAAATGATTAAAGTTCGTCTTCTACTAAAAAAGGTCAACAACGATATTTAACATTAGCTAGAAGCTTATCTTCACTCTGAATCTACTTCCGTGTGTGTGTGTGTGTGTGCTCAGGTCAGGTGATCAGCGTTCTCCGCCCACCTTCAGACAGTGCAGCGTGTCCGTCTTGGAGAACATCTTGAACTTGGCGAGCTCCCCGATGAACCGGACCGTTTTGTTCTTGGTCTCGATGTTGATCTGATCCTTCTTCCGGATCTGAGGCGAAAAACACGAGAACAACGAAATCAGCAACTTCCTGTCCTGCTAGCTCACTTCTGCAGACTTTGAGAAAATAAAAACTGATGAGTTTGTTTCAATGGTTCAAATCTAAATTTGTGTCACGTCACAATAAAAGTTATTCATCATCGGACACGTCGGAGGACGCACATGAAACCTGAAGTCGCCCTTCAGCATGGAGCAGAGGTCCTCGGCCACGTCTGACATGCAGGGATGGAGAGTCGCCACCAGGCGAGAGTAGAAGGGCAGAAGGTCCAACCTGCAGGAGGAGGAAGAGTCACACCATTAGATATGCAGACGGCGCCCCCCGGTGGTGTGTGATGGTACAGGATGAGGCGCTTTATATTCAGACAGGGCTCGGATATTTTGAAGTTGCGGATCGTAGTAGCTGGCGGTCAGCACGTCGTGCACTGTGTTACGTCTCCACGCTGCGTCTGACGGCGTTACCTCTGTCTGGGGACGGTGAAGAGCGCTCGGACGAGCTTCCTCCTGTTCGACTTGGTGTTCATGTTCATGCAGAAGTCCATGGCGGCCTGCAGGAGGCGACACAAGTTAATTAGACGTTCTCGTGATGTGTGAGAGCTCAGCTGTACTCACACTGTACACTCAGAAACAAGTCGCACAGTGTGCGTCCAGATTTATCGTCATCTCAGCGAGATAATGGCCACGTTAAGTGTCTCGTTAGTTTCTTGTCACCTTGTCGATCAGGTCTCTGTTGACACAGTTGGGGAGCTGCTGGATGAAGGCGTCCACGATGAGCTTCAGGTGGGAGCCCGTGTTGGCCTCTTCATCCTCTTGTTCTGCAAACACAAATGACAAACTTCACTCTCCTTTAAAAGCCCTTCAGGTCAGATCAGAGTTAGTCTCGGCTTAGCTTCAGTCTTAGTTGCGTGATGCTTCCTTTCGAGGTTACCTTGCTCGTCCAGCAGTTTTTTGGCCAGCTCTTCGTTTTCCGCCTCGTCCGCTCCCTCCAGTTCGAGAGGTTCGTCCGCGATGTCCAGAGCCTCCAGCTCCAGCTCCAGCTCCTCCGTGGTGCTGGCCGAGTCCTTCCCTTCTCTGCCGTCTGACACACACAGCAGGAGCAGCACAGTCAGAATAAAACTCTGCATGTGTGTGTGTGTGTCTTCACCTGTGGATTTATTAAACGTACCTTTGGCGTCGTCCTTGTCTTTGCCCTGGCCGCTCCTCTCGTTGTCCTTGAAGAGGATGGCGGGGACGAAGGCCTTCAGGTCCACCAGGTTCTCGTAGAAGTTACGAGCGTCTTCGTCTTCCCAGATCCCTCCCTCCAGGTCGTACTCTCCGGGCTTACCGGGGGTGAAAATATCGATTCCGGGGCCGTGTTCTGAGAGAGAGGACGACATGTTCAGCTCAACAGGAGTCGATATTTGACTCGTTTAAATGTAAAAAAGCGTAAAGAGCTCACACACCCTCCTGAACCGTCTTGTCCTGAGGCAGGTCTGGCATGTTCTCATCGAGCAGGTCGGCGAGGGACTGAGTGTTGGCCAGCAGCTTCTGGTACGACGTGGCAAACTCTTCGTACTGCTTGTGTCTGTCCTCGCTCAGCTCTCCTTTGGAATGCAGGATACGCCTGACGGGAGAGAAAACGCAGCCTGAGCATCTTGAACGACGGACAGAAGAGCTGAAGCTGTGAGCTCTGGTCCAACACTCACCTGTTCTGCCTCTCGGTGTTCTGCAGTTCGCGGTGGTCCTTCTTCAGGTGCTTGGTGAGCGACGTGAAGTATTCCCTCAGCAGGTTCTGGAAGGGCTGCTGCTTCTCCGTGCTGATTATCTCGCTCGGAGGGAAGCCCAAGCCGAACTTCTCGGCGGCATGCTTCACCTTGCGCGGCACGAGGCCGGCGATGTCATCGCCGCAGTGCTTACAGAAGCTGATGACCACTGACACGTGAGTGTGAGTCTCCCGGTCGGTGCTGATAATGTTCTTCAGCTGCTCGTAAATGAGCGAGAGGCCCTCTTTGTCCGTGAAGAGGCCGACGATGGTGAGCTCGGCGATGAAGCGCAGGTCGGTGCGCAGCTTGCTCACGTTGGGCGCCTTGTCCTCCTTCCTCGCCTCGAAGTGCTTCTTCCACGCCTGCAACAGCAGCGGGGCGAACTCGGCGTAGCGCTGGTGGAAGAGTGAGCACAGGTGGACGGCACAGCCCACGTCGGAGATCTTCAGCTTGGCCTCCACGACGGAGCTCACCGCCTCGCCGATGTACTTGCTGAGGTTGAGCGAGGCGAAGTCGTTGGAGAGCGAGTCCCGCTGCTGCTCGGTCAGCGTGCGCAGCTTCTTGACGAAGGCGGTGTTCTTCTTGAGGCTGGAGTCCAGCCGGCTGAAGAAGGCCTCTTCGGGTCGACCCTCCTGAGCGTTCTGGTTCTTGCTGCGGAGTTCCTTCCTGCACTGATGGCGCTCCCAGGCCTCCTGGTGCAGCTGATGGCCCTCCTCCTTCTCCCTGCAGAAACAAGGAAAATGGAGAAACATCTGTCTTATTGCTTTAAGATCATTAATTAGAGATTAATTCACAGAATTTGATCACGATGGATTTGACAACAACAAGTTTCAGCATCACTCACTTCAGGAGAGCCGCCTCCTCCTCGCGCTGCCGTTTGGCCTCCTCCTCCTGAAGCTTCCTCTCCTGCTCCTCCTGCTGCCTCTTCTCCTCCTCCTCTTTCTTCTTCTGCTCCTCCTCGGCTTTCAGTTTCTCCTCCTCTTTCTTCCTGCGCTCCTTCTCCTCTTTCTTCTTCTTCTCCTCCTCCAAGCGCTTCCTCTTCTCCTCCTTGCCACCGCCTCCTCCTCCACCGCTGCCTCCTCCACCTCCGTCTTTTTTGCCACTCATTTTGGCCTCGTCTTTCACTTTGTCTCGAGCGGACGCCGGCCTCCTCTCGCCGTCTCTGTCCTTTTCTTTTTCCTTGTTGCCGAAGGAGCAAACGTCTTTCTCGTCCATGTTTACTGAGCGCTTGCGTTCAGCAGGCATACTGTGGGAAGACAGCGAGAAGTTCAGGTGAATCTTTACACGAGTACATACTCCATCTTTTAACACATTTTCCATCTCTAATCAGAGCAAAAGTGTCGACACTGGCGATCTGCAGAACGTGAACCAACAATCAAAACTCCTTTTGTGTACTTGTACACTGATACAACTTCTAAAGTTGGTTGTTTTCATGGGAAATGTGAAAGAAGAGGAGATATGAAACGTGTTGAAATGTTTAATCTTTCAACCACTTCGCAGCCTCTAGTTTTTGCAGCTTCTATGTAAATAATCGTTTTTAGAGCAACAAACTGAGCTTCATGTCCGAGAGGTAACTGACTGACTATTCACTATTCCCATTCTTATTATTCTAATGTGCTACTCCTCCCTCAGTTTTGGTCGCACATACACAAAAAAAGTATCAAATCGACCAGCTCGGCCAGGAATGGTGTGCTGTGACTTTTCTAAGAGTTTCACCAAACGGTTTCACCAAAAATCACAAAAAACCAGGCCAAAGTTTACAATGGGTGTGTATTGGTAGCTAGAGTGGAGAGGGGGAGAAACATTTGTCAGAAAATACATTTTCAAACGGCTCTCGTGGCCACAAATGTCACTCTACAGAAATAATTTCTCCATAGAAACGTAGGAGAATTGTTGGGCTACGCAGCGATATCACTGCTGAAGCTGTCAAGACTTGTAGTTTTGGCGGGAGACGCACTGATGCGCCAGGATCAGCCACCGACAGCCCCATCTACTCCCATGTAACCTGGAGAGGAGCACGGGGCACCTGTTCTTTCTCTCTCTCCCCAGGTCACATGTTTTAACTTCACACACTGAAATTGGGCATTCACATGGTCGACAAGATGAGGATGCTCACGGTCATTTGGGCTTTTTGATACCACCTACCGTTTGGCATTAATGTCCACTAGTTGGAGGGGGTTCATTTAGAGACTTTCTGTGTCTCTCAGCAGTCACTCACACACAGACAGAGCACAGCTGCAGTTCATTACTCTGACCTGCAGCTGACCCTGGTTGCTTGGCAACCTCCAGCCTGCCTTTGACTAACTTTGTTGAAGTCTGTGTGCTGCTGCAGGGTCAGTAATAATGTGTGTCACACACACTCTGTTTATTTACAGTTTATAGTCACAGATTTTAATGTTTTAATCAGAGTGCTAACTTCACGTGAAGCCTCTGTAGACACACATTCCTCCGCTAACAGCCTGACCCCGCTCGCTCGCTCGTTAGCCGCCTAGCCGCAACTGCGTTGCCCGCTATAGCATAGCAACATTAGCTCCCCTTTATATATCTACATGTGTGTGTGTGTGACACAGCCGATGAACTCGCCTCAGGTTAGCATTTAAAGGTTCGGTCTGTGAATTTTAAACGTTCACGTAAATTCATAATAAAAAAAAACAGTTAGCATCCGCGCGGCTAACGCGCTCAGCTAGGCCGCTCGTAACGGATGTAAACAAACGTTCTGACAACGTTTAACTAACAGTTAGTCAACATAACACCGCCACGGCGTCAACACACGATGATACACTACTTAAATCCGCAGTTAGGAACTTCGTGTTCGGTGTGAATGTCTCAATAAAAGAAGCTTTTACCTGCTAACTGAAGCTAAACAAACATCAGGACATCAGCGCTGCTCTCCGTGTGAACCGAGGAAGGACCCCTCACCACCGCCACCCCGCCTCTCCTGTGGGGTCCACGAATATGCCGTACTAAAAATATAGATTATGTTTAAGTCACAATAAGTTTTTAAGTATGTTGACATATTGTGTCGTGACATATCTAAACAGTCATGTTATATTTAGGTAGAGCCTTTACCCACACACGTCCACATATGTCTGTATTTATACAAATATATAACTTTATGCGCCTACCTGTCATGTCTCTTGTCTCTAACTGTATTTATGTCTATAGCTGTATGTGTCTTTCCTCATCATTGATTCTCGGCCACATAAACTGACAATAATCCTCAGAAACTTCTTCCTCTTAAATGTAAATAGTGCCAAATAAAAGAATATAGAAACTCTCTGAGCTGTCTGAGGCTGGATGAAGGTTTTCATGGTCAGGTCTGAGTCAAAAGTCCCTGAATAATTACCATGTGGATAGATTTGGATGAATTCAAGGCTGTACTTAAATACGAATTAGTTTCACCTCATACGACTTAAAACTTTGACGCAGGGAACATTTACACACTGACTGTACTTCTTATTTTTACTTATAAAGCATACTGTGTATATATATTTATATTGTTTATATTTGTAATACTATTACAGAATGTTTGACATACAGCAGAACAAATTCAAAAAACGTACTTGACCTTAAGTAAACAGTTTCCTGCTACATTAATCTAATATGTTAAATCAGACCAGACTGAGTCGCTTGCAAAGCTTCACTTCAACAGAATGAAGTCTTTGTGAGCGGCTCTCACATTTTCCTGCAGATATTTTTAAACACACACTCTTTCCAACTGGTTCATTCATCTGAAATCTCCTCCCAGCATGGCCACTCTGTGTGTGTGTGTGTCAGAACAAGGATTGCTGCTGTTGTTTATTGACATAGTGTACACACACACACTCTCTCTCACACACACACACAGCAGTGCTGAAAGCTCAGCCCAGAGCTGCAGAAAGGCTCCACAGACGACGTGTTCAGAAATACTTTTAGGGCGTATTTATAATAAAATATCATAAAATACACCTTCTGTATCAGTACAGCGCGTTTACTGACTTTATTGACAGTTACAGTTCAACTCTAAACTTCTCACATGGTTTCATTTCATTAACTGTTTGAAGCCCGAAGAGACAAAAACAATATTTATTTAAAACAATTTTTACTGAAGATTTTGAAAGCAGGACCTTCACCTGCAATAGATTTCCCAGGTGAATACTGACTGTTTCTTCCCTGCATGTCTGTATCCATGGAAACTGTCAATCAGCAAAGAAGCAATCCAAACAGCTGTAAAGTCACTAAATCATGTTTTATTCAGCAGACTGAACATGTTCAACACAGTAAAATGAAATGAAAGCGCACGCTGCAGACGTGGCTGACGTTCTGTCATGAAACTGTAGGTGCATTTGAATTCAGCAGTGAAATGACTGACTGTAGTTTGCATTTATTAAATGTTACAAAAAAGAACAACAATGGATCACGCCGCATCCTGGAGGTATCCACCTGAAATGGTTTCTTAATAAAATAAAAACATTTTAAAATGAACACTGTGAGACTAAGAGCAGCCTAAAACTAAGAACTGAAATGCTGTGGACCTTTAACACTCAGTGTAAAACAAGAGAAATCTATTTAAATCACCAGATTCTAATAAAATCACTCACATGGAAAAAAGTAAATCTATGTAAAAAGGCAGATTTGTGCTGTTGACCAACAGAAAAGTGTTAATGGAGGAAGCTTGTAGCTTTTATTTAGCCCTGTTCTCTTCTTGTAGAGTATAAACTGCTCTAAAAAGAGAGGTCAGACAGTGAAGAGTCCTTTGAATTAACTGTTTTGTCCCATTAGCAAGCGAGCTAACAAGCCTGCTAGCCTTAGCAAGCCAGTTAGCTTACGTTATTATCTGTTTTATGTCATTTAATTTTTTCTCTCTCTCTCCGAGTACAAACTGCTCCACGAATGGAGAAACCATTAACAGACAGTTAATACGTCATTTGATTGAGCCATTTTGTCATATTAGCAACTGAGCTAACAAGCTTGCTAGCATTAGCAAAGTCTGTTAGCTCATGTATTTAGATCTCCAGTAACTCTTTATTGAATAATTAATTGTTGATGTGAAATCCTGAGAAGAAAACATCAGTGAGAAGTAAACGCAACAATAAAAGTAGTATAGTACTAGCATGCTTCTGGCTGGCTAGTGCATTAGCCGTTAGCTTGTGGCATGACACTGGTTTTCTCATCACGCCACCTCTAAATTATCTTTTGGTTGGAGTGATTTGTTCTTAGGCTCAACATTTGTGTAAAATACTGGTCGATTGGTTTTCAGGTGAATTAAGTTTGAAAACAGTTAATTAATGTTGTGAATGTCGAGGTATATTAAAAGATTTGTCTGTAAATATGATATAAATTCACAACAAACTGCAAAAAAACCCTTGATTAAACACAGACTCCTTTTTTCCCTTTGGCAGGTGGCCGTAGTGTAAAACAGTGGACAGTCTATTATTTTCTATGCAGACGATGGATGCCACTTTAAAGCAAAAACATCCCTATAGACAGAGCGGGTTTACTGGACTGTTCAGAGTCCAGAAACAGCAGGTAAACACAACTTGTTTAACAAATCCAAAAAGGTTATTACAGGTTGAAAGAAGTCCGCCCAATATTGACTCAACTTTTGAGTTTCCTTTTGATTAATCTGCGACACATATCAAAGGTCATCCAATCAATATAAACATGCCACAAGCAGCAGGGACTTCTGGGAAGAAATAAAGCTGAATTTGACGCCCTGTAAACGCTGTTTTAACGAAAAACTTGTACCGTTAGATGAAAACAAAGATGCTATTTTCTGGTTTGTAGTTTCATTACGTTAACGTGACGTTTCATTTTCATTTCAGCAGCTGGAAAAGTCCATCTGTCGTCTGCGATGACCTTCGGTTCTCCTTAGGCCATCCATGAAATGCTTTACTCTCCTACAAAAATACTCAGAAAATAAAAAATAGATATAAAAAAGGGTCTCTGCAGGCGGTCACTCTGTCAGCAGCCAGTGGCACGAGTATGTGCAGTTGATTGACAGGTGAGTCAGCCTATGGTCTTTGAGCCAGCCGGCTCTTCCCCTCCTCCTGTTCGATCAGCTTGAAATGAGTGTAAGACAGGATGCCTGCCAGAGTGCAGAGGATCCCCAAAGCCTGAGAGTGAGACAGGACAGAAAGGAGAAACTGTGGGACTGGAGCCAGAAGGCTGTTGGTTTGAATCAACACAGACGACTCAGGAGACTCACCTGATTGAGTGACAGTGGGTCGTGGAAAAGCAGGTATCCTCCAACCAGAGTGATGCAGAATTTGAAATGACCAAACATGTTGTAGCTGTGAATGCGAGTCAAGAGAACAACAACAACACGGTGACCTTCAGGAGAACTTTGTTTCTAAACTCTCTCTTGTATGTGAGGATACGTGACAGCCGAGGTGTTCCCAATGATCCAGTAGATGGACAGGTTGACCAGGAACGCCACCACACCCGAAAACAGGACGGTCGCCTAGGCAACAAGAGGATAACACCGTTACCCCAGCAACATGACCATGCACAAAACCATGGAGAACTTACTACGAACAGCTGATGCAGCCCAGTCCAGGAGTTTGATCACAATGTGTGTGTGTGTGTGTGTGTGACGTTGAGTCTAACCAGAGCAGGCAGAGACCACGGTCCGAATATTCCTCCGTCTCCAGACAGAGGCTCAAACAGAGGAACGACGCCGAGCAGGAAGACCGAGGACAGAGGAGCCTGACAGGACAGTCACAGTGTTACATCACATTATGTATTAATACAACATGGTACTGTTACACACACAGTATTAATATTTAGGTATCTGCCCCTGAGCTGTGCCAGACAATGAATGCATACTTGGTTTGTTCAAGTCAAGAAGTTAAGTGAGAAGAAACAAGTCCTGAATCAAGTCCAATCCCAGAATGAAACCCAGCAAGTCAGTGTCAAGTCAAGGCCAGCAACAAGCACTAAGTCAAATCCATCAAGTCCCAAAGTGAAGGGAAAAAAGTCCTACATGAAATCACCCAATCAATCAACCAACAAGTCAAAATCAAGAAATCCCAAGTCAAGGCCAACAAGTCCAGAACCAAAACGTCCCAAGACCAGACAGACATGAGCCGGTTCACCAGAAAGGTACAGAGTGTATGAGTGTTGTTGATAAGACTATCAGGAGATGTTGAGTATTAACTCACCTTGTACAGATAAAGCTACAACACCAGGAGCTGTTAGTGATATTAAAATCAAATTACCATACAGTATCCTACTGATACTGTTCATGCTACCTGCAGCTGGTGCTGAGTCATACCTGATAGTACAGAAGCTGCATAGAGTTCACCTGGAGCTCATGTTGTTTAGCCCCGACCCACTGAAGCAGACAGACAGACAGACAGATAGACAGACAGACAGATTTATTTCAGTGTAATCTCACAGAAACCACTTCTATTTTTGAGACGTTTCATTTCACTGCATGTTTACTCACCACTTGGTAAAGCGAGGTCACGAGAACACCGAGCGTTGCAAACACTGTCCCCAGCAGGTTGAACCGCACGTCGTAGTACGAGTTCAATATGACCCCTAATGTTATGGGAACCTGGAGAGACAGACAGGTAAAAGTTCAAGTCTAGTTACTGTGTGACTTTGGTATTTTATCCTCGTCCTGGTCGCACCTTTATGGACTAAGTCAAAGGTGACCCAGAGAGAGGTCGAGGGTTTTCTTATCTAGAGGTTACGTTGCTCATACTTAAACCTTCTTACCAGTGTCAGTTTAATCTTGGTGGAGAAGGTCTTCTTGTAGTAGGTGGTCTGGATGAGGATGATGACGGGCGTGGTCATGGCTTTAGCCAGCTGGTACGTTCCTATCGAGTTATTCTGCAGGGAAAGGTTAGTGAAGGCCACGAACCCACAGAAGCTCAGAGCCAGCCACACGATCCTACGGACCGGGAGGCTTTTTGGAGCGAAGATGTCCATTTTCTGGCAAATGTAGAGTCCCAGCCAGGTGACCACAAAGTGAACGAGGGTCAAAGTCATGTTGGGGAAGCCATAGTGGACGTAGATCCACTTGTTGATGAAGACGATGCAAATGGAGGAGAGTAGGTTGACCAGCAGGCCGGCGAGGATGCGCCTGTTGGCTGAAAAACCAAACAGCATCTCAGCCATTGTTCTGGAAGCTTCTTTTCACTTAGTTTACCCGAGCCGAGCTTCGTTTAGGTGGTCACACTGAAAGAAGACGAAGACAGTGAATGTTAGAGTCCGTCTTTGAAATCACATCTTGTGTTTCAGGTTCACGTTGATGCTCTTCACAGACTTTATCTTCATTTTAACACGTGTGTGGGATTTACTGACATCTTTGCCATGTGCTTGTTGATTTCAGCCCCTTGTTTCTCTTTCCTAGCATGAGAAAGAAACTCTGGTAACGACATGTGAAAAAATGCAAAAGGCTGGAGCTGGTGTTTAGTTTGTCTGTTCAGGGCTACTGTAGAAACATGGCAGACCGCGTGGAAGAGGACCTTTGACATCTGTGGATATAAAAGTCTCGTTCCAAGCTAACAGAAACACGACGATTCATATTTTCAGGTAATTATAAAAACAGAGTTACTCTGTCATTACGCAGTACATTTAATATGTATGTCATCGTTTTAAGAGTACTACACAGAATGTTACTCCACATTTACAATTCTAGATACTGTCTTAGTTTCTAAATGTTCATTTACAGCTTTTTAACAGTTTAAAGTATAGCCTACTTAAAACATTTGTGTTGTGTGTTCATGTATAATCAAAGTTTCTCACTGCAGCTGTCACAGATACAGTGAAGTCAAAAAGTACCTGAAGTGTAGTAAAATTATATACAAGCAGTACAAGTACCTCATACTCGCACAGTAGTTGACTGAACGTACTTAATTACTTTCAGTGAAGTTTTACAGTTAAATAAGCGGAGAACGTGTTTTTTCGGTTTCTAACGGTTCTGACGGTTGTAACGGTTTTAACGGTTGTGACGGTTGTAACGGTTAAATTACTGTTAATTTAACAGAAGTTTGGCGCGTTGCTCTGAGCACAGACAGAACTAAAGCAGATTAAAACATAAATTACATTTTATATATTGTGTGTGTGTAAACACAGACATGAGTCCTGTCTGTCTCTCGGTATCTGTCCGTCTGTCTCTCACCCTGCCACGCATTAAGAAAAGTTTACCTGGGGTCTCCATCTTTCCATCTGTCTCCCTCTCTGCCTGTCTGTCTCCCTCCGGCCGAACAACCACCACCACCGCCGTGAGTTACCGGGCAATGCGTGCGTCTCTCCCCGGCAGTCGGAGCTCCGCTCCCGGCCTTTCAGCAGTGACGATGCCCCCGAGCTGCTGCTGCTGCCGCCGGTCTGGAGGGCTTCACTCCCCGCTGCTGCTCTGCTGCTCTCCGGCTGGATCCAGCCGTGATTCCTGCTTGAAAAACTGCCGTGTGTATGTGTGTGTGTGTGTGTGTGTGTTCCTGTTTCCTCCTTAATGCCGTTTAACGTGTGTGTGTGCTGAACAGCGGCTGCCAGTGGACTGGAGGCCAGAGACTGACTGCCTGCAGACAGCTACAGCCAAACACCTTCAAACAATGTGAGGTCACATTTCACCACCTGAAACACGTGACCTCAGTCAGTGACACACACAGACTGCAGCTTCATTACAAATCAATCATTTATTGTTTTATGGTCTGTGAAATGTTCCCACAGTTAAACCTTCAGATGTCGAAGCAAAGCTGAAATGTCCACACCTTCATCAGTAATCGTTGCTCTGTTGTCAATGCTGGTTTTTCACCTCGTGTACAGATTTGAATCTGAATCTTTTAATCATATTCTGAACTGTAAACATTTTATATATTCCTTTATGTTTAAAAACATTATTTATCTTTAAATGTTGCACTTTTTCCTAAGCAGTCTTTGTATGGAAGCCCTAAGCAGTCACGTATTCATATATTTTATTTCCACTCTCTGTAGTCTGGTCAGCACTTTCAGCTCAGCATCCACGTCCTGCAGGGACCTCCAGTCTTTGAGTCTCAGTGCTGTGTCTTCATTTGAACCTGATGTAGTGTGACAGAAAGAACTCACTCACAGAGCTGCTGCACCTGGCAGCAGACTACACAGCGCCATGGCAACAGAGCAAACACCTGCAAAGTCTCCATATTCCAAATATCACAGAAAACGTGGAAATGAAACATGATCACATGACCACTGAGGGCTTCTGTGTGAAACAGTCATTAAAGTGTCTCACTCGTGTTAACAGAAGTTAAACTTTTATTTCAGTTCACAAAAAATTCAAACAGAAAATATCAGAAATGGCAGATCTGACAGATCCATCTTATTATTTATGGAGCCCATAGAAAAGTGTCGCTTAAATAAACTTTAAATAAATAATAAAGATGTATCAGGTAACGTTTGCTGTTTTAATTAGACTGTTTGATTAGTGACGAAATACAAACCAGGTTCAAATAATAAATTACTTTCAATGAAGTTTTTATTCTAATCAAAACTAAATTTATTTCCATGAAAGAAAGAAAATAAATGGTAAAGTTTTATTTTACGGGTCCATAATTTTTGTATAATTTTCTAATTATTTACAAACAGCTCCTGAGAAGAATTTTATGATCTGTTGGTCGATTGATGTGCATGTAATTAATTAATTAATTAATTAAAGATAACTGTGAGAGTTTTTAATATTAAATTCACCATTTTTAAATAATCGGCATCAAATCACAAAATTCTCTCCAGGAAATAAAGAAATTATAAACCCGTAAAATAAGAGCGTCACCACGAGCAGCGTTACCAGGCGAGACTTTAACGGGACAATCCGACATTTTGGGACGTCCTGATTTGGAGTTTTATCCGAATTGTGATGAAAAAAAGACGTGAATCAGATTTCTGTTTGTTCACGTCTCGCCTGCTTCCTGTCGACATCTATGAAACAAAGCAACGAAAGCAGGAAGTTCTTTAAGGGTGAGCGAGGCAGACAAAATAATTTAAAGATTCTGAGGTTGCAGCATCGCTGAAGTCTCTTCATTCTCTACATTTCCCCTTTAAAAGACCAAAAACAACAATGACCCGCTCTGCTATCGTCTGTGAGTCTGTGAGTCTCCTCGAGGACAGACGGCGTCTCAGCTGAGGTAGGTGAGGATGACGGACTGGATGGGCAGCCTGCAGACCGGACACAGCTTGTTCCTCTTCTTCAGCTTCCTCGCACAGACGTAGCAGGACATGAGGTGTCCGGTGCGTCCGTGGACGATGCAGCCGTTTTTCGGCCGGGACTGACAGATGAGACACGGGTCGAGGCACGAGTCCGGCAGGCGCCACTCCGCCGACACGCTGCGCTCCAGCTCGGGGGCAGCCGGAGGAGGTGGTGGGTCTGTGGGGGAAGGCGGGAGAAGCTCCTGGGAGTCGATGGAGGAGGAGGGCTGGGAGTCAGGAGTCCAGATGTTCTGCTGGGAGCAGGAGGAGGTGGAGGAGGACGGCTGGGAGCATGAGAGGAGGTCCTGGGAGTTTGGAGCGGAGGAGGTGTAGTCCGAAGCAGAGAGGGTGGAGTCTGACAGGCACTGAGACAGCAGAGAAGTCTTCGATCTTTTCCCGTCTGGAACGTCGACGCCGTCGTTCTCCTCGACGTCAGACGCTTCAGGAGACAAAGCAAATCAAACTTGATGATCTGATGATGTTTGAAATCTGTCACATGTAACAGGAGGACACGATGACAAAGCCGGACTCAAACACCGGGACTGAAATCTACCTGGAGCTTCTGTGGCTGCTGATTGGTCCGTGGGCTTTGGGGGCAGGGCTTTAGGACTGGAGGAGGCGGACTTTGTGATGTCCTCGGGCAGCCAATCGTGGTGCAGCGTCCAGCACCGGAGGCAGTTTCTGGGCAGAGGCGGGTTCAGCTCGTCGCACTTCACACACCGCCAGTAATCCTGAGACACACACACACACACACACACACACACACACACACACACAGTTAAACACCTTCAGACCAAGAGTGCACGTGTGTGTGTGTGTGTGTGTGTGTGTTTAGACTCACAGCTTCAGTGATCTCGGTGTCTTCGTCAAAAGAGTCTTCGTCCTCGGCCTCGAAGATGGTGACCTCGTACACCTGCACACACACACACACACACACACACACACACAGAGACGGTGATGCTTTTATTTTGATAGGGGCAGGAAGTCACCTGGCGGTTGTTGGCGGTGCGTTTGAGTGTTTACCTGATCGTCCGCCGACAGAGAGGCGTCGTCTTCGTTGTAGTCGTCGGAGGCGATGGACTCGACCTCGAACTCGACGCTGAAGTTGTCGCTGTCGCTGTCTGAGGCTGCGGCTGTGACCTCTGACCTCCCCGACTGAACACACACACACACACACACACACACACACACGTTAACAACTGTAAAGATGACCAAAACAAAAGCATGTGTGTGTGTGTTTGCGTGTTACTCACCGAGCTGTGCGTGTCCGATGATTGGCTGCTGTGTCTGTCCCGCCCACTTCCCAGTCCACCAATCACACACCAGGACAGGCTCCCGTCGAAGGTGAGGGAGAGGCTGTCGGACCGCCTCCTCTTCCTGCCCTCTCCTTCCTCCTTCTCGTCCTCCTCTGTCTCCTCGTCCTCAGCGTTCTGTGCGCTGTGGGAGGGTCCTGAGGAGGCGAGCGGGCGGAGTTTAAGTCACGACGTCACAAGATGTTTGTTTTTAAACGAGCTCTAACGAAGGCGGCGCCTCAGAGGAGAAACTCACCTGGGTCGCTGCTCCTGCGGCTCCTCCTCCTCCTCCTCGCTCTCCTCCTGTCGGGCGACGAAGAGCGGCTGTCTGACTCCGCCTCCTGAAAACACACAAACACACACCTTCAGCGTTTGGACCAATCTGTCTTGACCTGTGTGCTGGCTGTAGCACTGCGCATCGTTCAGAGTCTTTCTGTCTCTGAGGCTGTCTTACCTCCGTCGCTCGGTCTGTCTGACTGTTACTGAGCGCTTCGCTCGAGCTCGCCGGTGACTCTGAAAAAACAGAGAGAAAGACGGGAACGTTTAGTTTGAATCTGAGCAGCAGGAAAGGGAACAAGGAGACAAGGAGATGAGGAGTGAGGAGCTGAGAGGAGGTTCATACCGTGGCCCTTGACGGCGACGAGGTTCTTTGTGATCATGGCGAACAGAACCCTGAAACACAAACACACGGCTCAGTTTCATGTTTGAAGGACAGAACGTCACGTCGTCGTCTTCTTCTTCTTCTTCTCACCTCGGCTCCTTCACAGAGAAGCTGTCGACTCCCAGCACCCGCCCCAGTGCATCCTGGGAGCAGTGGACGATGTGCTGTTGCTTCTGGTCGTAAAGCTGCTTCTGGATGATGTACTGACCCAGGTAGAACATCACCTGCAGGAGGACACAGATCACACGGTCACCAACCACCAATCAGATTTACTCGGCCTCGAGTCCGGCTGGATTCTATGTTTTATTTTTTTACCTCCTTCATGGTGAAAACGTCTTTCGTGGCTCCGGCGTGCCGCAGTAACGTGTGAAACTCGACTTTAGGTCTGACCTGAACACACACGGGAAACACGTTACAGTCAGACAGTCGGTGAACGGGCGGCAGAGAGCGCCGTGACGGCTCGTACTCACGAGTTTGTTGTCGTCGGCGCCGTCGGTGTTGAGTTCCCGGGCAGCTGACATGGCGACGCTGAGGTTCCTGCACACAAACACACACCACAGAATAAAAATCAAAGTCTGGAGGGAGAAACTCTTCAGTGAGTGTGAAGTCGACGTGTGACGGGTTTCCTCTCTGATCTGCAGTCTGTGTCGAGTTATTCCTGGAACAGTCGATGTAAGTTAAAGATCTCAAATATAAGCGAGTCCAAAGCTTTATGGACGCAGCACAAACAGCAGCTTTTGAAGAACAATCAGTCGTCTGCTGTTCACTGTCTCTATGTGGAGCCTCCTCGGGTCACATGACGCCTCTTTTAATCTGTTTTATAACTGCATGAAGTGTCGTTAATTAACAGCAGCAACATGCTGCTCAAACAAGCCCATTTAAATAAGAAAAATATGAATTTACTTCACCGACTCAGCAGCACTGAAACTGATACAGTGTGAATGAAACCAAACTGTTTGTGCAGAACACTGAAACGTTTGTTCAACCACCATAAAACCCCAAAAGAACCATCTGTTCCATCAACGATCAGAAGTGTGAAACACGCTGCAGTATTTTTAGTTTCAGTGAAACCAGCCAGAGAAACACAGTAAACACAGTGAACACAGTGAACACACGGTGATCTGCTGAAGTCTCTCATCATTTCTCGACATGACTTCATGGACAGCTCATCTGATGACAGATTAATCATTGAATTCATCTTTATCAAGACACTGAATCTGCCTCAAAACTGAATACTTGATTAAATCAAATATTTTTAGATTTCAGACAAAATAATCTATTTAAATAAATTTAAGCAGAGCTGTGGTGGACAGACTTCACAAAATGATGCAAAAACTGTTTAAAATTTAGAATGAAGTAACCCTGAACGTTAAAGTAACATTTAAAGAACTGATTTTAGTTTTTGCAGCAACATAATTTACAACATTTCTGTGTGAAGCGACGACATGATGTGATTTAAAGTCGACATGCAAGTTAACAGTTAAAGGAGTTATTAATCAGACTCTCATCAATGTCCATCATGTAATCAGTGTTTTCAGATATTAATGAAATAGATGGAGGTCTCACCTGAGTGTGTACAAAGTGTCAGCAGTCCATCCTGTGCAGGTAGAAACAGATAAAGTGCATTCAGAGCTGAGCAGAGACGAGCTGCAGACTCTTATAGACCTGCTCAGACATGTCAGGACTAGACCAGCATGTGGGCCCAGCCTAGACTGGCTGAGGCCTATCAGGGCCGAACAGGGCCAATCACACACACTCAGGCTGACTCAGTATGTTATAGGTTCATTTTTTTAAATGACTGTACCAGCTGATTCAATCACACACACACACACACACACAGCTGTGTGTGTAGACATGCCACGACTAGTTCACGATGACTCAGCGCTGTCAAAATTAGATAACCGTGCTAACTAAAGCGTGATAACCAGGGCCAAACCAAACCGAGCCAAACCGGGCCAAATCTGAGCAGCAGGACTGTCCTCAGGCTGTAAGTGCAGACTGACGGGAAGCAGCTGGATCAAACACGTCTTTAATGTTTGAGAGATGAAACTAAAACATTTCATCAAATCTAATCAACTTTAATTTCAGTAGATTTCACATCATTGAACTGTTTCCACCTGGCAGACGACAGCAGACGGGCTGACCGGGTCGAGCCCACATGGGACCACTTGACCCAACGACAGGATCAGAAAGAAAGTTTCTTCTCAGGTTACGTTCAGACACGACCAGACAGACTGCCGGAGGACTGATATATATCATATATACAGATATATATCATATGTATCATATGTATATATACATATACATACATATATATATGTGTGTGTGTATATATATATATACATATATATATATACACATATATATATACACATATATATATATATATATATATATATATATATATATATATATATATATATATATATATATATATATATATAAATATATAAATAAATAAAAGGATCTAAAGGAAATAAAGGATCTGCCCAGACTTTTTTTTAGCCTTGTTTAGCCTTGTTTAGGCTTGTTTAGCCTTGTTTAGCCTTGTTTAGGCTTGTTTAGCCTTGTTTAGCCGTGCTTTGGCTCGGGTGTGTGAATATGTCTGGGCAGAGGTCTGACTGAGTGTTCAGAAAAAGACTTGTTCTCGTAACAGCTGACACACACAGGATGAGTCAGCTGTTCAAACTGTCCATTACAAACACAAACAGTGTGTGAAAATATGCCCAGACTTGTCCCGCTCTAACTCCTCCTGCCTGCCTCTGTGTGTACTTCACTGACTGACCTGATGAAGGCAGACTAACCTGCCGTCACCAGCACAGGAACCTTTACAGGAGGAGAGATTAACGGGCGGAAACTTCAGCTCAAACACTCACTACTTAATACTTAATAAATAAGTTAGCTGAGGGCTAACGCTGAAGCTAGCGGCTCACACTTAAAACAGTGTAACCGCGAGTTAGCATGCTAGTTAGCTCGCAGGCTAAAAACAAACACCCACGTCTACCTGAACTGAAGTCAAAGCACGACATTCACAACAATAACTATTTCCAGAATCACACCAAATTACACACAAATGCAGCTGCTGTTAACAATAAACGGTTATGTTTATTTAATATGTTATGTTCGTAAGTCAGCCGAGCTAACGTTCACTCTCACCGCTACCTCGTGTCAAGAAAACCCGAGGCTCTGCGGCCTGCCACCTGCTAACTTGTGCTACCATGGTTACAGCGCTAAAACTCCGGCGTAGTGCAAAGTTAAGCACATGTTACCTACCTTATCTGTTATTCTCGATCAAATAAAATCCATGAGCGGCGTTTATCCGCCAGTTTAACGGACAGTTGAGCCGTTAATACTCGGTCTGTTCACCGCGCAGTCAGTGACGCTTCTTCGCACACTTGTTCGCTCGTGTGGCGCCCCTGCTGGCCGAACACGGACACTGCACCTCAACTCAACGTGGATAAAATATAAACAAACATTTAATTCATTTAAAATAATTACTTTATATCTACAGGTCATTATTCTGCCTGTTTGTTTTCATTATAACTAAGTTATTTTTTTTGTTTCTGCTTCTTTTTGTTACTTTCTACACTGTAAATGAACACTGAAGACATCAGAACTGAAATAGAATAGAATTCTGTGCTGTAAAATAAGTTTTATATTTTAGATTCTTCACCTTTTCATTTGTATTTGAAATATTCCTCACAAAAATCAGATTTTATTCACACTGGGATTGGAACCTTCTTGCTGTGAGAAGGATCCACAGCATACATGATGGTGATTCATTTCATAGTTTATCAACAAATTTTACAGTAAAACAATTTTATTTTGAAAAAAAAAAACAAACAATTAATACAATACAAAAAGACGACAGTGACTCAAACACTGCTGTGTGTGTATTATGTGTTCATGGCTGTAACTCGTAGCCCAGCGGGTCGGATCCTCGGTCCAACAGGGCGAGTGACGACTCCCGCAACTTCTGAAGGAACCTCCGCAGCTCCTCTTTGGAGAAAACCTGAGACACAAACAGGCCTGATCAGTCAATCCATCCATCACCTGAACGTTCAGACTCTGTCTGTCTGGTAGTTTACCTGGTAGAGGCGGTGCTGGTCAGACGAGATGATGTCAGCAAGTCGCAGCGCCTCCTGGTGTCTGGAGGAGTTCTGCAGCACGCTGAGCAACAGGAAGCTGAGGCGAGGCAGACACAGAGAGCGCAGCGCCGCCATCTGGTGGCTGCGCTCAGAGTCCGGCTCCGAGTCCTGAACAGAGCAGAGGTGAAAGAAGACTGCCATCAAACAACCAGGAAAAAAAAGCTTCCTTAAAAGGAGTCAGGGACGGGACAACCTCTAAACTTTTGAAACTTTTATATAAATTTGATTTAACTCCTCATGAAGCTCCCGCGGTGGAAACATGTCAGCGTTACCTGTCTGTTGTCGATCATCCATCCTCCGTCTACGAACAGCAGCACGTTGTAGATTCTCTCTTTGACGTCTTCGGTCAGGACGTCCAGACGACACGACCAGGCAGCCAGCGAGGCCTGGTACTCCTTCTCTCTCATCTCATTGGCTACTCTCTCGGTGAATTTGGCCTCTGGGGCGGGCTGCTGGCTTCTGCGGGGCGGAGCTAGCTGTGGCTGAACCAATCAGTGAAGGCCTCGTGGGCTTCCTGCAGACCAATAAGAGACACATCGGGGATCAATAAACCTCAGTGATCAGTCGCTTCACTCATAATATGACATGCTGGATGCGTTCACGGTCTCCAGAGGATGAACCGAAACGAAAGCCAAAATTGTCCAAAACTTCTGCAAACTAATGAATTTAGAGCTAATTAGATGCTAATTGGTGACAGACCAGGTAGGCTCGGATGCACAGGTGTTCTCTGATGGCGTTCTCGTCCTCGGCGGGCGTGGCGGTCTGACCGAGCCCCGCCCACTGGCAGTAGATCTCCCTCATGGAGTCCTCGGGGACTTTAGAGAACACCGCCTTGGCTGCGTCGTGTTTCTGCAGGGCTGAAAGAGGAAGACGGGCGGAAGCAATGCATCATGGGTACTCAAAGTCAGCGACAGAAGATCGACCCCCCCTGCGGTCACGTGACCCTCGCATTCCCAATCATAGATGAATAAATACATAAACGTGACAGTACCCAGGAACTTCCTCATGATGGCGTTGGACTGCTTCAGGGACTCAGCTCGATGGGCGGGGTCAAACAGGAGCCAATCGATGACGTCGATCTTCCTCAGGTCGTCCTATGAGAGCACAGCGTCACAGTGACTCCACTGATACGACAGATCTGAACCATCAGAACTCGACATGACCGACAGAAACAAACAGTCAGATCAAACTGTGGTTTTCACCTTTGTCGTTGCCGTCTCCAGCGTCTGGCTGTGGTGCGTGAACTCGGTTTCGTCTCTCTCTCTCACGTTCTCCACCACCAGTTTGGTGATTGCAGCAACATCCAGACCTCCAGAGACACAAACAAAACAAACGTTCAGTACTCTCAGTTATCACTGCTTGTCGGCCTCGGGTGCGTTTGTTTTAGTCATTTTCCGTCTCACCGGCGCCGGTTGCGAGCTGCAGGCAGTGTGGGCGGAGCTCCGGCTGGGTGACGGTCTCCAGGAAAGCGGCGTACTGAGCGGTGGCGAGCTCGGCTGGCAGCTGGCTGACGTAGCTCGCCACGAGGTCGGTCTGCTGGTCACGGATCAGGAGGGAGACGTACGCTTTGAGCACGTCCACGCACACCTCGTCCTGACAGAGACGGACAGGTCAGTGGATCTTTGAAAACTTGGAGGTTTAATATTTGGCAGTGACATCCGGTGAAGGTTACCTTCAGTGCCAGACCCAGAGAGCGGAAAAACAGCACGAGGTGAGTCATGAAACGCAGCAGGTGGGAGGGGAGGGGCTTAGAGGCTGCCAGCCAATCAGAAAACTCCTCCAACAGACCTTAAAGAGACAGCGAGAGCGAGGTTTAGAGGTCAGTCGACACGCTGCGGACAGATCGGACTCCTGAGGCGAGGCATCGTACCGTCCAGGTCTCCCAGGATGACGAACTTCTGGATGACGTGGTAATGTTCACGCGTCTCCTCCAACACCCTCTACACACACACACACACACACACATATAAAGAAGCTGGTTTTATGATGGATTCGGTCATGTGACTTTGATATTAGCCAATCACATTCAGTCAGAGTGTCACCTTCGTCTCTGAAGCTTGAAGCTCCTCAAACACCTTCTCCATGGTCCAGCTGAGGACAGAGAAACAGAACACGATCATCAGAAAGGTTAGGTGTGTGTTTTTAAGTTTCTCTGTGTGTGTGTGTGTGTGTGTGTGTATCGTACTTGGCCTCCAGGTATTCCCGTGGCAGCGTCTCCACTTCCTGGTGGGCCATACCCGACGACATCAGATCCTTTTCCACCAGCGAGTCCACCATCACTCTGAAGTACGCCCACACACAGTCCTCCCACGACTCACACACTGCCAGGAGCTGACACACACACACACACACACACACACACACACACAGCATAAATCAGTGTGTTTAAACAAATGTCTGTTTGCGGTCACATGACTCGGTGTATTACCGGTTTGAGGTTTCCACTCAGGCCGGCGTAGATGGCTCTCTCATATCTGTTTAACTGCTCCTGAAAGAGACGAACACACACAGCAGCGTCATGTTTTATTCTCTCCTTCTGTGCCTCTGCACTTTAAATCAGCTGAGCTGGACGTAAGGCGAGACGGTGGTCGAACCTCTTCAGCCATCCTCCAGCAGCACGCCTTCCAGATTCCTCTCTGAGGGTTTCCCTCGACGGGCTGCAGCTCGATGCTGCCTGCAGAGAGACGAGAGAGAGGACGTCACGCAGAGAGACGGACGCGTAGGACAGCTCCTCTAACCCCGAAACGCCGCCAGGCACATCGGCCCGTCCTGCATGCGACTTCAAACTCCACCGGGAGCGTTTCAGAAGCGTTTTCCTCCAGACTTTGTTCACTTGCTCAGATTTGGTCATTTTTGACTGGCGGTTTGCACGGGGTGTTTTATTTTGAAAATCCACCAGATTCTCTGTGCTGTCTGTGTCTGGCTTCCTGTCGGCTCGAGCTGCTCTGTGTTAAACTGAGCCGGGTTGCAGATTACCTGAGGTCATGTTGGGATCGTGGTAGAGTTTCCAGCCTTCCAGAGTCGCTGCTCTCCAGGCCTGACCACAGCGCTTACACAGCCGCTGAGCCTACACACACACACACACACACGCACACAATCGTCAACAGCTGTCACAGGTACAGATATGATGACTCAGCGTTCATTAGAGTAATTTTGGGTGCACTGTCCCTTTAAATAAATCACCTCCTCCGTCATGCCCGCTCTGATCAGCATGAACAAGTTCTTCAGCAGCCGGGCGTCGTCTTCTCTGTCCAGGTCAGCCAGAGGGCGCTGCTGCCGGAGAGGAGCGTCTGGGTCCTGAACACACACACACACACATACACACACACATTACGAATGTATTTAGAAACACTGCGGATGAGGATGTGTTTGTTGCCGTGGTAACGGGCCTCACCAGCTCAGTGACCAGAGGAACAGTGAAGGCTGTGCCGCTCTTTCTCCTTAGCTTCAGAGCATGCAGTGTGTTTTCCCTGAAACACACACACACACAGACTTAAGTCATCTTAACACTCACACACACACACACACACACACACACACACACACACACACACACACACACACACACAGACAGACAGATGAACTCACCAGCAGACGTTCTTGGCGTAGTACTCGATGTTGTCAGAGAAGTCTCCGATCTGATCCTTGGCGATGCTCTCGAGCCAATCAACGACCAGCTGCAACACAGGAAGTGAACAGGAAGTGAACAACGAGCAGAGACAACATCTTCTGATCCAGAAAGACTCGATTCACGGGAACCACTCAGTCCTTTGATTCGTTCATTCAGCTGTAGCCGGCCGCTAAGCTTCACCGCACGTCGATGTGTGTGTGAGCGTTTTCGGTACCTGACTCTGTCGTATGACGGCGTCACGCTGAAAAAGCTGCTCCACCACGACCTTCTCGCTCTCACTGGGAACCTTCAAACGGAGACACGACCTCGACTTTACAACCATGTCGTTCAACTCAAGTAAACACACACAGACAAACAACATGAGCGACTCTGTCATCGCCGTGTGTGAAAGTCTGTTCACTTACAACCATGTCTGTCATGAGATCGTCCTCCATCGCCAGCTGGACTCGATCCCTGCACCGACAGACAGACAGACAGACAGACGGTCAGTCAGAGTTTAGAGGCAGGCAGGCAGGCAGACAGACAGGTGCTCGTTCAGTCAGTCAGACAGGTACCTGTACAGGGAGGTGATGAGTCTCCAGGTGCAGTTCTCCTGCTGCAGCAGCCAGCGCACTCCGGCGGTTTTACTGTTCTGACCCGCTCTGAGGACGACGGACTGCAGCACGTCCACCTTAAACAGGAGACAGGAGAGGAGAGGAGTGATGAGGAGGTGCCGGTCGAGTCCAGCGAGCCGTTCTGCTGCTTCATGAGTTAACAGGTTATATGTTGCTCGACAACAAAAAACAACCGGGCAGGTTGCTAGGCAACCAGCAGAGACTCCAGGTAGTTACAGAGCCTACCTTGTCCTGGCAGAGCGTCTGAAAATCCTCGAGCAGCTCGAACACCGCAGAGGAAGAGTGTTTGAGGAAGGCGCCGAGGAACTCTGGGAAAAGACTGGCAGCGGCTGAAAAGACCCAAAGTTTGCGTTAACGGGAGCGCGGTGTAACGGAGAGAGAGCGGGTGGGCGGGCGGCTCGGGTGTGTTCGTTTTACTCACCAGCCTCACCGGGGTCGTCTTCCTTCAGCAGCGCCGAGCTGAGGTTGGTGATGTCGTCGGTGAAGAAGCTCGTGTTCTCCATGCCGGAAACAGGCGAGACGTACAGGCTGTTGGTCCAATCGCTGTCATCCAGATTCTAGACACAGACGAGGACGTCAGTTATCGTGAATCATGAATTTATTGTGTAAAATATCCTGCGTGTGTGTGATAGGGTCAGTTTTATGGAACTGTGCATGCTTTTCACTTTATTAACCAAAGTATTCATCAACTAAATGAAATAAACTTTAACTTTTAGATCACTGGACTAGTTTAACTACTCGTGTAATCGAATACTGAAAGTAAAAACGTTTGTTTTCACGTGAAGTCTGTTAAAAGAAACTCAAGATGTTTGAAACATGCGTAGAAGTAAAGTTAATATAAATAAAGTTAAACTCCTCCTGTTCTGATCCAAGTGTCTCCCAGCTTGTGCTGTTCATGTTGGCCGTGTGTGTGCTGCAGGTTTGTATATGCAAAGTAAAATAAAGCAGCAGTGTGTGTGTGTGTGTGTCTTACGAGGCTGCTGAGGGCATTTCTAGGCGTGTGAGTGTATCGAGGCGTTCGGCCTCCTGGAGCCAATATTGCGGAAACATCAGGAACCCTCGGAGTTACTGACGGAGAGAGAGAGAGACGTGATGAGCTTTAAACATGGAGCTCTGAGTCTGGGCGAGTGTGTGTGTGTGTGTGTATGTTCGTCGTACCAGCCTGTCTGTACAGTGAAGCTGGAGTGTTCCTCAGCAGGGAACGGGCCGGCGTTGCCGTGGAGGCGATGGGGCTGCCGCTGCCGGGTGACGGGACTGAGAGCAACGGTCAGGACAACAACAGGACTGTGTGGTACGTTCACCTGACACTGACATTATCTAATGTAGGAACACACACACACACACACACGCACACACACACACACACTCTGAGCTGGAGGATACAGGCCACCTTCTTCCTCCTCCTGCGGGCAGCGATGGTCACCTCGTCGTCTCGAACCACCGGAGACGGCAGCTCATTCTGACCCCTGCAAGACGAGAAGAGTGTGTTTGTATCGGACACACACACACACACACACACACACACACACACACACACACACACACACACACACACACACACACACACACACTTTAATCAAATTTGCTCTAGATTCAACAAGCTCTGATTTAAATGAGGAAACGAGTGAACAAGAATAAGACGACTGAAGATCTGAAGGTTGAAGTCTAGTTTCAGGCGATGAGATAAAACGTGCTCGTGTTAAAGAGTCGCAGTCTGTTGGTGAAGGAGCTGTTTAAATGTTAATTATACGTTGATTTAACGTTGTTGTTCAGTTCACTGCCCGTCCAAAAATAAAAGTCACACTCTGATATTTCGCTGCACCGCCTTTAGCTTAGAGTACGGCGACATTTATTTCCGTCCAGAGATCTCACAGCGATTCTAAACGGGGCTGAGGTCGTCTCCGACTCTCTGAACCTGAACAACTCGTTCACAGAGCGAGCCCGACGATGGCAGCGTCATCTTTGGACTTTGCACTGATGGAAAGACCCGGTCGTCCGGTATATTCAGGTGGTCAGCTGCTAGTCAGCAACTTCCCCATGACTTGTGCGATGGGCATGATGGACGCAGCGCTTCATCCGCCTCTCTTCGTACCCTGATGACGACGTTTCACCACTGTTGTGGAGAGTCAAAGGTCAAAGGTGAGGTCAGGTGATGTCTCACGCTGTAATGTTTACTGACTCATGCTGGTGGTCAGACTTTAAACAGATAGTAGTTGCAGCGACCTCCTCAGGAGTTTCCTTCAGGATCTTCAGACATGGAGGGGCTCCTCACAGCTGTGAGCTGAAATATGATGATGATGATGATGATGATGGAAGGCGCTCACTGATTTGCTCAGTTCAATCCAGGTGGTGACTTTTATTTTGGAGGGACAGTGCGTTTTACTAGATAACTAATTAACTAGCTAACTAACTAATGGACACAGCACAGCTAACGACAACAAGCAGCAGCTAGCATCAGTCTGTTCATGTCACTCAGGCAGGCAGGCTAATGTAGTTAGCTCCACACACTGAGAGTGAACGGCGTTGTTAGCATCTGCGGCTAACAACAGTACACAAACCAGCAGTTAGCCGGTTAGCATGAGCGCCCGTTAAGCCCCGTTGACAGCGCTAGCATCGGTTAGCACAATCCGATGTGTAGCGAACGAGCCGGCTAAACGGCGAGCTAACGGTTCCCGTGTAGAGCACAGGAGGCGGTTCCAGTTTTAAACATATGAACTTATGGAAAGTGTCGTTACCAGTCCATGTTGGAGGGTCAGTTCCCGCTTCACGAGGCTCAACAGTCTTCTTCTTCGTCGGTCGTCGTTTTCATTTCCGGCAGACGTTAGCTTAGCGGCTCGCTGCTGCCGCCCGCCGTTCATGGCTAAAAGTAGCAAAGTTAGCATAATTGAGCTAAATACAGTCAAAGTAACAAAAGTAAAAGTAGTAACTGTGCTGTGAAATGTCCCCTGACTGTGGTTTAATATCATATATGAAAACTGCAGTTCCTCTAACGTCCACCTGAGGCTGGTTCCAGAAGTGAGTCAGTCTCCATAAGTCCCCATGTTTACAGCCTGGTACAAAAAACAGTTTTGGTCTCTGTAGCTAATTTCCCCGTTCATGACGACTGTTGTTGCTGTTACATCCCTGATTTGTTGACATTTTGGTAAATTAGCATCATTTAAAGTTTATATTCTTCTATGATTTCTGTTTGTTTTAACTTCTTCAATAAAGTTTATCTGATGTTCATGAGGTTCAAACTTAACCTGTAGTTCTCCATTAAAAGCACACAGAGGCAGTGTTGTCACACATTTATCTCATCATATTTATCTCTAAAAACTAAAGTTGATCCATTAAATTGAACTGTGAACATCAGAAGTTTGTCCAACACAAACAGAACAGACAAATACCCATCAGACTGTACGACAAGGTGACGTGGTGATTCTCTTCATGTCTGAAGAAGCAAATGTTGGTCCATCATAAATGTTCCTGGAGTCTCTGTCAGCAGTTTCATGGCAGATACCCTCGACTTGAATCGTAAACAGGAGGCTCCAACTTCTTCTTCTTCACCTGATGCTTAAATTAAAAACATGGAGGTAGCTGACACGAGTCACTCCGCCTGGTGGTTGGATTCAGCCTTAGAGACTGGGTGAGGAGCTTGGAGCTCGGAGTGTCAGAGTGGTTCAACAACTGATTACGATGCCTCCTGGGCGTCTTCGTTTGGAGGTTTCCTGGCAGGAGACCTCAGAGCAGGCTTACAACCAGCTAGAGGGCCTACATAGCCCATCTAACCTGGGAACGCCTCAGGATCCTCGGATGCTCGGATGAGGGAACAAGGACGACTGGAGCGCCGTGCTAAACCTGCAGCCACCACAACCCAATCCCAGATACAACATTACATCACAACACGACACAGAGGAATCTTTAATTTCATATTTATTATCAAACAGTACAAAAGTAGAAAAACAAAATTTTTTTGGCAATAACGTTTATACAACGTTTGAATGAACAAGGGGAAAACGTGCAGAAGGCCGCTGAGTCTGAGGCCGAGTGAGGACGACCTCTGACCCCGTGTTAACGGACACGTCACATCTGTCGAAGCTGCTCTGAACTTCACACACGTGTTTATATGTATATAAATATACCGTACAGTACAGATAGTGCGGGGTCAGCTGTCCCCACATCACAGGTTTGATTCTCATCAGGTCGTCCAAACCTTTTTGGCTTGAAGTTAGAAAAATTGAGCAATGTTGCCACCCGATAGAGGTTTGAGCATGAAATAAGCAGAACGACTGTATGCGTGACCCCGTTTCACCCCCGTGGACTTGTAAATCAAACGCACCTCCGCAAGTTCAGATGGACGATTAACGTGCGGCGTCACCGGCATCGCTAACATTTCACAGCTCATGTTGTTCGACTACTGTAATGTCCTTAAATACTACCCTCCCTAAAAACAGCATTCAGCCCCTGCAAGTGCTACTTTTAAAGTGCTCCTCCTCACATATAAAATTACATGGTGTAGCTGCACCGCACTAAATGATCCTTATCGCTCCGCGCACTCTTTCTCATGCTCATCTCAGCAGGGATCCTCCTCCGGCGGCAGCAGCAGCAGAGCTTTGTCCTAAAATAAAATCCACATTTGAAAACCTGTTTATTCTGCTGAGAGTGCATAACTTAGTGCTACAGTCTACAGTGCAGGAAAGTGGCAGTGTGTAGTTACAACCTTTTTGTTGTAATTCTCCTGAGGTTTTTCTGTCTTTTTCCCCTTTAAGTCCTAACTGTTACTCATGCAGTTCGTCCGCGGGTTTGGTCCGTATCGGAAGGAAGTTTGAAAAACGTCTCATGCTTAAACTGCTCCAACCTTCAGGGGCGAAATAAAACATTTCCACCATTGGCACACAACAAAAATGTCTCGATGATTTTTGAGCCCAAAACAGGCAACGCTACTTTAGCTTGTTAGCTGTGTTGCATCTCTAATGGAGTCCACAAAAGAGGAATGGTTTCTCATGAGACAAGAGTCGAGTCGTACAAAAAAGTTTCTTAATAAACTGTGTGAAATTCAGTTACAGGCAGAGCTAACTTGCTAAGCTAGCTAGCTAAATTTATCCAGGCTACTTAGCAAGCAAGCTAGCACAAAAAAGAGGAATAGTTTATAGAGTTACGAGACAAATAAGTTGAATCTTGAATAATTTGTGTGAACTTCAATCAGCACTTAATCGATCAGAGCTAACTTGCTAAACTAGCTAGTTAGCTGGTGAGACTAACTAGCAGGTGCTCCCAGATGCCTTCCCAATTAGCCGTTAGCACACCAGCTACAGGTCACCAATTATTATTATTATTATTATTATTATTAATATTATCATCATTATATTAATTTTAGCCACAGAAAAACATGCTACATTTATCATGGTGCACAAGCCAATTAGCTCGAGACTGACTCCCAAAGTTCCTGGCTGCTAGCGCGTTAGCTCACCAGCTACAGTGGTTCAACCAGTAGGCCTTTTACGCAGCAGATGTTTTGACTTGTCATAGTTGGAAAACACAGGTGTTACTCAGCAGTTCAGGTCAAGTCAAAACGTCTTCCGGTAAAAGGCCCGTTAGCCCCGCGAGTATCGCCGCGTCCCTTCCAGAATCACTGATTTTACAGGGACACTTCCTGCGGTGGGCTTTACACTCGAGCCGGGCTCGCGTCTTCGCCCTGCTCGACCACGTGTGTGTTTATTTTCTTGCAGGTTATTGGTTTGAACCTGCAACCATCACACCTGAGCACCGGGTCGCTTCAGTCAATCAGGGATTGTAGCACTGCTGCCACCAGGCCGAGCCCCACACCGATCCCCGTCCAGGTGGACCTGGGGACGACTCCGGCTGACTCCAGTTCGAATGACTCGTTGCAGGAAAGAGTGGGGCTGGCCACGGTAACGTTAGCTGGGCTGCGGCTAGTCGTGGTGGTGATCTGTCGTAACAGGAAGTCGTGTTTCATGGCGGAGTACTGATCAGGACCGTACGGGATGGTAAGCGTCTCCGTCAGAACCTCGTGACCCGGATACGTCACCTGTCAGTCACAGAGAGAGGAAGTTAAAGTCACATGCTGCTGTGCTGGTTCAGCTCTACCACCAGAGGTCAGTGTGTCGTGTACCGTGAAGCTGTAGCTTCCTGGCAGCAGCAGTCGGTAGTATTCTCCGTGACGGTCGGTTCTGAACGGACACATGTTCTCACGACCTTTGACCTCCACCACCGCGTTCTGGACTGGCACTCCGGAGCCGTCGAACACGCGACCTTTGACCCCTGAACACAAGCACGCACACACAGGTAACAGGTAGTATCAGTCTGAATATCAGAGGAGAGACCACTAAAGACATTGTAAACAGTGAGACAGCTAAAGAAACAGACCGACAGACAGACAGACAGGTACTGACCCAGGTGGACCTGCTCGATGTAGGCCAGCAGGGACTTCCTGTTCTCCATCCACAGAGCAGGAAGTTGACTGACTGGAGGATACTTGCAGCAGGAAACCTCCAAAGTCAACTCCAGACACTGAGCCCACACGTAGTTATAGTCCTGCATCCCGCCTGCAGCACACAGGAGAGAGAGACAGTTACACACAGACAGACAGAGACATCTTGAAAACATCATCATGTAAGGCAGCAAACAGGGCAGAAACGTGTGCAGCTCCCTCAGGTGTCAATCATCCGATCACGTTTCAGCGCTCGTGTTTCTGCAGCAGGAAACCAGAGACGGCAGCTCAGCGATGAGTCCGTCTTTAGTGTACGTCTCGCTCTCTGGAGGTTTGTACTCGAGTCTTTGTACAAACAAAGCAAGTAGTGTGTCCTTTATGTTTCGACGTAGAAGGTCGGTGCCGGTGGAGGGGCGTGTAGCACTCAGGAGCTTTCACATGAATAGAGTCAGCTTTTATAACGTCCATCATGTGTCTGTAGAGTCAAAGATGAACCCGGCGGTGGCTCTCCAACCCGCAGAAGTGGGACACGGAGTCATCGGATCATCAGGACATCTGCAGATGCATTATCGCAGAATTTACACTTCTTTACTCTGCCGGCTTTTATTCTGTAAAACAAGTGTTTCCTTATCTTGTTGGAACTGAAACCAACACCAACCTGTGCAGGTGAGAGTACGGACAGCTGCCTAATGTTATTACTGATGCACCATGGTCCGTCTGTGAACAGGCATGGTCTGTTCTTCCTCCATGGTTCCTCTTACACCTTGCAGGAAGAAGCCATCAGCCTCTTCGTGGTTTTCTTCTCAGTTCTGCAGTTTTCAATTGGAGTTTTGGAGTATGGTGTCAGTCTTTTCTAAGCCCGACTGAACACACGTTCCCAGCATGCATCGGCGAAGATGCTCTGACACAAGAATCCACCAAGCGATGACACGCCTGTTGCCTCCAGGCGTGGTTCAATGCCAAAACAACCTTCTCAAGTGAAGCCGAAGCAGAGGTGTCAAAACTTGAGGCTGGATCTAAAAGTGACGATCCACGATGATCCTGCAGAGATCTGAGATGATCCTCAGAAACTTGTGGGTGGATACGCCGTCCATTCTTTATGCTGTCAGTGTTGCGTAGATGCTGCTAGCATCAGTTATATTTGATGTTTGCTCTCCTTTGACTGACTTCAGTACAAGTTTGACATCTAGTTCGCTAGACGTCAACAGTTCATCCAGCCACCATCCAAGTGTTCTGGTGCTTCCAAACAGGTCGTGTCTCGATGATAACCACAGCAGTGTTTGACTCTCATCTGCAGCCACATGAGGAGACAACAAAGACTACATTTGTCTTTAAAAAGTTGGACGAACTGTACTCGAGTAACGTAGCATGAAGAGCGGCAAAGTTAGTGATGATCTGTGGTGGACGGACGGGTCAAACTCACTTTCACCTACGTTTGTGTCCCACGTGAAGTCTTGTTGTTTGGTTTAGGCAACAAAACTACTCGGTTTGATCAAAGTCAACGCTGACTTTTGGTTTTAAACAAACGCGTAGCCCGACTCAACACGAGTTGAAAATCTATGGTGACCATCAACAACGGCTCCCCAGACGGTGTGACACATCGGATCACCGCCTTCGTCGACCCTTAAAAAAACATTTGGACGTGCTGACCTATCAGAGGATACCACTCGTATCCGTTGGTGATGCCGTTCAGGAACGGCCTGCTGTCCTCGCAGCGGTTGCCCAGGTGCATGGTGGCGTGGTTGCTGGAGTACGTTTTGGCCAGGTGGATGAACACGTCATCATCCGGGCTGATGCTGGCTCCGCCCACGTACTCACTGCCTGAAAGAGAAACAGACAAAAATCTATTTTTCCTGTTGGTTTTATTATATTTATGAGATTAACAGCTCTGCACGATTCCTGACTGTTCGCAGTGTTTTATTTCCAGCAGCAGTTAAACTGTGGGAGAAAATAGCAAATACACAAATCCATTTAAATCTGGAAGACTGACTTGAACAAAAACAGTTTTATTTTGGCAAAATGATCCTGAAACTCTTCAAATCTGATGCTGCAAACCAAATGTAGTTTGTTGTGCTCTTACAAGGCACCATGGGAAGTTCTGAACTCAGTTTGTGGCCCAGTTTCTCAACTGAACTTGTATATTTTTGTGACGCTGCTCAACATCATGGGAGCAAGAGTCTGAAATCCTGTTTCCTGTCTCCTAAAATAGATCGAAATTGAAACATTGTCAGTTTTCATGGAGTCAATATTTTTCTGTGTGTTTACCTCTGTTGCTGTTGTCGTAAGGATAACTGGCCACCAGAGCTCCTCCGTGAAGGTTGGCAGAGAGAACAAAACTCTCAATCTTCAACCAGCCCATCACAGCTCTGACCTGAAACACATCACAGAGCAACGTACCAATCACAGAGGGGACGTGAAGACGTAAAAAACAAACACCTCACAAATATAGGAAAGAAAGATTCAGTAGTCTTTTATCAAACAAACAGGAGGGAACAGAACATTTGTTGGGACTACTTTCAGCGGCGGATGAATCCACGTTTGGTGGTTTGTGGGGCTGAGTTAAATTAAACTACAATGTCTGTTCATGATGATGAAGGAACAACACTGTGGCACCACAGAAGAAGAAGATACATCAAACTTTGATACACAGAGCAGTAACCAGTCTGCAGTCCTCACTTAGTCCTAAGTCCTGACATGCAGGTTTATACCGCGTGCTGGGAAAATCACAACCACGACGAACCTCTGCCTCCCGTTTCTCCTCGTCAATCTGCTGTTTCCTCCGGAGACCGGCGAAAGCGTCGGGGAAGTTCCTGTTCAGGTCGATGCCGTTATGGTTGAACCTGAAACAGACGGAGACAAACTGCTCGTCACTTCACTGATTTACTGGGAACCGACTAACTCCAGGAGCTCAATCGACGACACGACAGCTGCGTGGTCGGCCATGTTTGACTGTTGAGATGTCCTGGTCGACTGATCACTGGTGCCGTTGTTTTGTGGGTCGTTTGGGAACCTTTGAGTAACTAATTAATGAACAGTTGTTTTCAGTTTGAACCAAAATGTCTCTGATTTGGGGATTCGTTGGACAAAAAGGAAACGAACAACAATCTTGGCTCTGAGATAAAGTAATCATTACTTTTTTTTGGAGACACTTTATAGGCGATTTATTGGAAATATAACTTAAGTCACTCCAGGAGAAGGCGCAGCTGCTGCTGCCGAGGCTCCCATGGGCAAGGCACTGAAGTCTGAACACTGTTTCCCACGGTCATGTGACCTCCTCTAGGGAGTGAGTGTGTCCTTATTTATACAGCGGAGACTCCAAAGAAAACAGTTTAAAGAAAGGTTGTGATACAACAAAAGAAAAACAAACAAAATCTTGGTTATTTTTAGTTATTTCTAATATTTTTAAAAGTCACGATGTTACATATTTTATAAAACTTTGACTGTAATGAATCTTCAGCGAAAGTTGAAGTGAGTAAGTTTATTCTTCAGCGTGCTTATGCCTGTAGTTTACGCCTCATCCTGCCATTCGCTCCTCTGACGCACGTCTAATCATAACTAATCAGAAATCTTCACCTGAGGCCGTCAGTCTGTCAGCTGGTCACATCCGTCCAATGGCACAGCCACACACCTGCATCATCTGGGATTATCTCTGTGCCTTAAAGTGTGTTCGTGTGCCTCGTCAGTTTGACTGCAGCCGACGCCCCTCGGTTGCAAAAATCTCCCCGTGGCGTCGAAGCGCCAAAGACTTTCTGTCAAAACTTAATTATCACGTATCTTACATTATTATAAACAATTATCTTCACCTCATTCATCTTCTTCAGCTTAAATGTGACTGTAACTATGTTGGAAAGTACAGTTACTCAGCTGTTGTTCAGTTTTAAGGTTAGGCTTGTGACCTCTGACAGAAAAACAGTCATGTTGGGACTCCATGTGACGTACTCGAGACAGTGAGTTGATAGCAGCTCCATCAATTCTAAACTTCTCAGGTTTAATTTAAACAGCTTTGATACTCCAGGAGATAAAACTTGTCTGAATCACCTCATTTTGTGTAACGAGGTGAGAATTGTTCTGCAGTTTCAGGAATAAAGTGTCTGTATCTTTAAAAATAAACTAGAGCCAGTGACACATTCGATCGGAGTTATTTAACAAGTTTATTTGTGCTGCAAAGCGGTGAAATAATCTCACCTCCTTGTCTGATTTTCTTCAGTGAAACGTTTCCATATTCGGGTTGGAAAGTGGTGACCTCAAAACAGACCACACACACACACACACTAAACCTAACCAAAACACAAATCTAAACCACAAACGTAACTCTTGAAACCTTTGTGGGGACCGGCTTTTCACAGGGTCCCCATAATGAGGCTGTGTACGCAGATTAACGTCCCCACGACGTAGTTAATACAAACACATGAACACACACACATATACGGTACATTAGAAGGAGACAAAACACTTAAAATTAGATACTTAGGGGCGTTTACCGTGACCGTAATCTGTGTGTACGTGTGTGTGTGTGAGATACAGATCAACAGTGTGTGTGTGTGTGTGGTTTCCTGAATCTCAGAGTGTTTTGGTTTTGGCGTTGGAGCGTTGCATAGTTTAGTCTATACACAATAATCATATTGTCTCAAGTGTGTGTCGTCTCAAGTCTTTGAAGTCTTGTTTTGACATTAGGCCTCTCTCTCTCTCACACACACACACACACACACACTTCAACCTTGAAGCAGATAGTTTACAGGGTTGTGGCAGATTAGAAGCAGCTTTGTTTGAGTTTTTAACATTGAAAAAGCTCCTTGAAGCTGCTGTAATCAATATTTCATTAACAATACTGGATCACATGACTGCTTGTAAGTGAAAGGGGATGCCAGGAGCGATCGCCTCGCCTGGCATTGTAGCTCTTTTTAAGTTGTTGTTTTCTTAGCGGAGCTTTTAGCTGCTAACAAGACGGATATTTCCCTCAGGAGGTGGTGGAGACCAAACATGGAGCTAAAAGAGACGTGAACATTTCTGTGTTACTGTTTGCACTGCAAGGCTCTATTATGTCCAAAGTCTATGGAAACGTGTAGATCAGGGGCCTTCAACCGGGGGTCCATCATCATCATGGTCTCATTTGGAGTCATCATCTGATGAAGGAGCCCGTTTTTGGTCTCCACCACCGTCACTTTGGCTGTTTGGTGCTGAGCAGATTCATGGAAAAAGTGCAGGGAAACCAAAACTAGGAGCTAAAAGAGGCTGAAAAGAAGCTGCAGACTTTGTTGTTTGGTTCAACTTTAACATGACGTGTGTGTGAGTACCTGCCCGTGCTGTACTGGCAGTCTGTGTCCGACTCATCGAAGCCGTCGGGGTTCATCGTCGGCAGGATGTGGATGCGGGTGTTGGTCAGCAACTGCACCGACTCTGTTTCGTTGTTACGGAAACCACGCACCAGGTCGTCGATTAGATGGAGCAGCAGCACCCGTCCAAGGACCTACACACACACACACACACTTTTAACACAAGTTCAAATTAACGTGCAGCAGAAATATTGAGGTTCAAAGTTGAAGGAATGTGTTTCCGAACAAACACCTTCCTCCTTCCACAGCGGTTCAGTTTCATATTTTAACATGACGTGACTCAATGAGCCTGCATGTTCGCGCCTGATGGGAAAACGGCGGGGGAGGACGTGAAGTCGTGAGTCAGCGAGGAATCAAAACGCAATCCAGAGTCAGAGGCTGTTTTTTCCAGCGGCTGATTGGACGTTAAAGAGAGAATTTAAAAAACTTTGTGAATGAATGAGAGCCTCGGGGGGCAGAAAGAGAGAAGGGTGGGAACGGTGTGTGCAGCGTACAAAGCCGCCACACACACACACACACACAGAGTTACTGCGTCATGTCAGGACCCGCTCTGCCTCCAGCTATCATCTTGTTTCCCGCCAACACCCATCTGAGCCGTCTCCCTCTTCTCTCTGGGCTGCTGTCACTAAACAAGCATTGTTTGTGCATCTGAAGCCTGATATATCTTATTCCTGTGCGCCATAGAGCTGCATTGTTTCGCCGGGTGACATGTTCCTTGATTAGCATAAGGGCACACACTTTATTTTGACTCGCTCTCACGTACGCCGCCCTCACAAGAGCATCAAACACAACAGAAACCGATGCTGTCTCCTTCTGATCGAGTAAAATCAGCTTAAAACTCCTGCGAGCGGCTGTTTTAGGAGCCTGTAAATATAAAAATAGACATTTTAAGCCGTTTTAAAAAGATTTAAAAGGTCAGATTCAGGCGTCTATTTACAGAACGTAACATTCATTAAAGTTTTCAGAGACGTGCCAGGAAGGAGAAGGTGAAACGAGGGGGCTGCAGTCAGAGGGAGTCAAAGGGAAAAACTACGGAGGTGTAAATACAGCCCTCTGAATGTGACACACTGGACCTTTAAATCATCTTATTCTCCTCAGACGGTCGATATTTTTGAATATTTTCTACAAAATCTCAGTACTTTGTGTGATTTTCTTGAATATTCTGGACAGTTCTCGTATCCTTTCAGCCAATATCAGTGACAGTGTGTGTCGTCTGCAGGTATTCGGAGGACCGGGCAGCCGCTCTAAACGCTGAGCAAGTTTAGATAACAAGTTGGAACCAGCCCGCTGTTGTTTATGTTGGTGTGCATTAGCAGATGTAAGCTAATGTTGGGCGTCGCAGCGAGTCAAGGTGGGCCTCGCTCGGATCACAGCTTCCCTCCACTGCAGGAAACAGGAAACTCATCCCTCGCTCCCTCCCTCGCCCACACAAACACAAACACACACAGCGCTCTTGTTTTAGAATCCCACACAATCAATCTGAGAAAACAAAACTGATACTGTGAGCCGATAAGCGTCGAGTCTCAAAGATTACTGAGCCGTGTTTACGTCGAGTTCCTCTGAAGCCGAGCTGATTAATCATTCATTCAACTACATTTCATTCACTATAAAATAATGAATAAAATGAGCAAACTCTCACATTTAAGAAGGTGGTCAGTCATACTGGAGAAAGATGGCTGATATTTGAGTCTCATGCCGCCTTAAATGGGAAACAAAGATGCTCCGAGCGACACAACCGACAAGTCAAGAGCTCAACTTCCCCTCGCAGCATCGCTGGGCACCTTTTAAAGGTCCAGTGTTAGAGGTCCACCAGCTGGAAGCGTTTTCATTCAGTCATTGTGTTTTTTAAATATTGATGTGAGCCAGTCTGCTGTATCTGCACACGGATGGCTGAGACGTCCTGACCTCATCAGGTTGTTTGCTTCCTGTTTCCTGTCGGGGCGGGCGGGTGTATAAGCGTGCGTAATGCGTTTCCTACACAAACACTGACGTTTATGCAAACAGTAGAAACAACAGGAGGAAATCTGACTGAGTCAGACGAGACTCGTGTGATGGCGTCCGATGGTTTCTGTGCATCAGAGCTGATCCTCGGGTTTGTGCTGGATTATGAGGATTTACAAAATGTATGAAGCATTACTCACTGACAGGTGCAAACAGTCAGGCCTTTCACAGCTAAGATCATCAGCATTTCTACCTCCGATGACTCATTTGAAACAATTAATAATAATAATTAGCAGACGAATGAAAGGAGCCGGAGAACCTGTGAATAAAAACCCTGGACAGTGAGATCAGAGTCTGACCATGAAAAGGAGGACGGCCTTCTGCTTTACACCTACAGACCTGAACAAATGTTAAATGAATGTTACTCTGAGGACGCCTGGATAATCAGTCTGTCTTGCAGGCTGTAATGAACGCGGCTGCCTGCAGGGGGCCGGATCATAAATAAGATATAAGACAGAAAGAAAAGAAGTCGGCCGTCTTTGTGATCGGCTTCATCTCTGGTGTTGAACGACCGTCTCTTCACCTTCACGGCACCAACGAGGATCTCCAGAGCGCTTCAGACAAACGTCACGCAGAGACACTTTTCTGGGAACAGCTCACATAAACACACACACAGACAATGATCTCTACACGACACCTTTTCTTCTTCAGCTTTTCCACACAGGCTACCGTCCTGCTGTTATAATGAGTGTGTGTGTGTGTGTGTGTGTGTGTGTGTGCACACTCGGTGAAAAGGCCTTTTTTCTGGAAGTTTCCTCCGAGCCGACACACTCCACTGACTCTGTTTGCTGACTGTTTGCTGACTGTGTGTGTGTCCAGGCGTGACTTGTCTATTTAAGGACATTTGCATCGACTTCACACACACACGCAGTGTGATCGGAGCTAGGCTGTCGCCACGGTAACCAGATGCTGGTCAGAGAAGTTTCCTTCAATTTAAATGGAGATTTTTTTTCCCAGTAATCCATATTTACTTTGTCTTAATACTTTAAAACGTCTTAAATATGACATCAAATGACAGATTCACTGTTCTGGCTTCAGATGGACTTAAAACTTTTATAGTTTTTAGTTTTGCTGCTGATTTTGTCACAATAATAATCTATAGTAAGTCTGAGGTGTTCGGCAGTCACAGCCTCACTTGTTTTAGGTGTTGTCATGTGATCTTTGACACCAAACAGCCACTGTAAAAACTCTAATCTCATATTGCTGTAATAAAACTACAGGAGTTGGTCGACTTTGGTTAACTGTTAGTTAGAAACAGCCATGGTCAGGTCAGATAACAAAAGGTTGCTAATACTATAAAAATGGATGCAGTCGAAGTGAATGGAAGGTTGAGGAAGGAGCACTCGTCTAAGAAACTGAACAAACCACAAATGTTAGGCTCGTGGTGGCTCTACAGGAAAAGTCAAGTCCTTATTATACTTCGTCTCAGAGTTACTGTGCCACGTTCTCTGCCAGTTAAACCAGTAGATGTTTAAGAGTCAGCACCTCCAAGTCCATGAATCTCTCCTTGGAGTTGGCAGTGAGTTGCTGCACAAAGTAAAGAAGTTCAAGTTCTGCATCTAAAGGAGTCAACTCAAGCTGTTTGGGCATCTGATCAGGATGCCTACTGTGCGCCTCCCTTTGGAGGTTTTCCAGGCGTGTCTAACTGGCAGGAGATCCCAGGACAGAGCTCAGAACAGAACTCGCTGGAGGGACTATGTAACCCATCTGACCTGGGAACGCTTCAGGAGGATCTGAGGAGAGGAATGTTTGCCTAACCTGCCAACACGACCGATTCCAGGTAAGCGGAAGACAACGGATGGATGCTGAGACATTTCACAGGATAAATGACCTGCTGGCTCGCTACGATACATCATCTGGGTACCATGAGTTGATGCTGATTCATCCACTAGTTGTTGAGATACATGATAGCATTAGCATTGTTTGAAACAAAGAGGTAGACGACCGACCAAGAAACCAACCAACCGTCCATCCAACAAAGATACTGAACGAACGACCAACCGTCCATCCAACAAAGATACTGAACGAACGACCAACCAACCAACCAAGATACTGACCGACCAACCAACCAACCAAGATACTGACCGACCAACCAACCAACCAACCAACAAAGATACTGACCGACCAACCAACTAACCAACCAACCAACCAACAAAGATACTGACCAACCAACCAACAAAGATACTGACCGACCAACCAACTAACCAACCAACCAACCAACAAAGATACTGACCGACCAACCAACCAACCAACCGACCATCCAACACAGATACTGACCATCGAATGAACCAACTGCCACTTGAATAAATATAACAAAGATCTTTCTTGTCATACTGGGAGGTTTTGAAGCGGCCTATCTGTCACTAAACTGTGTGTAGATGAATGTTGGTGTCTAAACCACCTGCCCGTCTCATGAAATCACGCTCATGCGCCGCTAATCCTCGTGAGTCAACCTGAGGATGAGATTTATCCGCGTGCGGCGGTCGTGATGGATGAACGTTTGACCCGCGCTCGATGAAAAACTCGTCTCTCTCTCCTGTCGGTGACTGTGATCATAAATCCATGATGTGTTTTTCAGTGTTGACTCAGCGTGCTGTTCATTTTCAGCTGAGATTAATACACACCACACACACACACACACACACACACACACACAGCCTGCTGTGTGAATACAGCAGTGTGTGTGGAGTGTGTTTGACTCTGAATGGCTTTTGTTGATCTCTTTAGTCTCTTTTTAGTCCTGCTTCCTGTCAACTGGGAGGGGTCGTCTGTGTGTGTGTGTGTGTGTGTGTGTGTGTGTGTGTGTGTGTGTGTGTGTGTGTGTGTTCACCTCGTTTCCATGCATGTTAGCCACATATTTGAACTCCGGGATGCCAACGGTGTGACGGCGAGGACTGAGACCCAAAACCAACACCCACAGCTCCTGACCTGAGAGAGAAAGAGAGCAAACAGTTTTTACACGAGCTCCTGTACGGAGGACGAGATGCTGAGATGTTTCATGGTGAATTTAAACTCTATAGTTGATATTCTGCACGACACTGAATCAAGTGAGTTGGATAAAGTTAAGCTCTCAGCTGGTTTGGAACAGGCTCGGTCTCCTCCGGTGAATGCTAAACATTCAGGAGGGAACAGACCTCAGAGCTGCGCCGGTCTGTACTCTCATACCAACAAAAGGAAAGACCGACAGAGAACCGTCGTCTCTGCAGGCCTCGTCACAGAGAAGAAGAGTCTCAGTGTCTTTGAGCTTTTGTTTTGATTTTGTTTCCAATGAAGACGTGCTGTACGTTAGCGCGGCCTGTGACGAAGGTCTGCTTCAGCACTCATGGTGGTCGGACCAATATTTGGTATCACAACGAGTAGAAGACACTGAAAGACAGCGACTGTGGACAGTGAAGTCAAAGCAGGGATTTCTGATTCAACATTTATATCAGTGACAATAAACTGGATTTAAGGAGCGGACGGCTCGATGCAATGTAATGTACGCACATCAAAATAACACAGTTTGGAGATAGCACCGGGTGTGTACCCGCTCACACACATGGAGAGAGCTCAGCTGGAAGATAAGATACTTTATCAAACCCTCCCAGACATCATGTTATGGTGACAACTCCCCGACCTGCTGAAAGACTGAGCAAAGACTGAGCAAAGACTGAGCAAAGACTGAGCAAAGACTGAGCAAAGACTGAAAATGATTTGAAGTGTTACTGTAGGACATAAGAGTGAAATGTTTGCTCATGTCGCTCACCGCCTTTGTTTCCCCTCCACGGTGTTACGGTTAAAAGAGTCCCCCTGTGTTACCTGAGCTCTATTTGAAGGTTCTGGGACGTACCATGTGCTGATCAGTGTAGGGGGAGTTCGTTAAGGTGAGATGACTCCATTTTGTTCTGTTTCACAGTGAGCTCATACTGATTACAGTACAAACAGATGAGATTCACCTGCGACACACGGTCCACGTTTCGTCTCCACCTGACCTCAGTCAGGCCACCCTGACGCCGCCATCGCACTTTCTGTGTTTCCTAAACAGACTCATTGTGCTTCCTTAGTTTGGGTCTTATGTAACGTCACAGCGTCGACGTTCAAGCTTCACTTTTAACACAAATTCCTGTCGTTCAGAACAGACGTGAACATCAACGCGGAGGACTGTGAAGCTAAGCAGACGGGGAGGAATGTGAAGTTCAGCGCTGAAACCTGAAGAACGGGACAGGAAGACATAATCACAGCGTTTAGTGCGGCTGTGTGAGGCTGCGCTTGAACCACAGTGACCTCACTGTGTGTCACCGAGCACAGCTCAGCCTGCTGTCACCGCTTCTGCAGGGATCTGGTCATAAACCAGGATAAACTTTATATCCCAAGACTGATATTTGTGTCCAACAGTTTGTCATAAAACAGATGACAGCACATCATCCACCCCAAATCTGCATAATTAAGTAAGTGGTACAAAACACAAGAACAAAGTCCAAATACAAATATTATTAATTCCTATTAACCGGCTTTAAAACTCCTCTTTCCTGTTTAGGTAACTACTTTTCTGTTTTGTCCATTACATTCTATATTCTACAAACATAGAATAGACCTGGTTAAGCAGTGTTTAGTTGGTCGTTCTGTGAAAAAGTAAAATCAGTTTTCTGACTGATTTCTTTCTGGGAATTCTCTCTGTGACTCACCTCGGGCTGGAGTTAATATTTACCCAGAGAGCGACCCGACACCAGCGTGCTATTTATTCACAGCTGGAGGAGGAGATGCAGAAAATGTGGAGTCATTAACCACAACACGACACTCCAACATTTAAATGAGAATAAAATCTTAATTCTGGAGCTTAAATCCGTCACGAACGACGTCAGCGAGCAGCTGAACTTCCTGTACGAGGGAGGAAATGAAACTTCTCTGACCTCTGATGAAGGTGCTGATTTTTACTGAGTAAAAGTTTCCACACAAACACGACAGAGCTGCAGATGAATGAATGAAGCTCTGCAAGCTTCAGCAAGTATCACACACACACACACACACACACACACACACACACACACATTACTCATCACAGCAACATGAGGGGAAAAAACCTGGCAAGCTGCAGACAGACAAAGTGGCACACACACACAGAAACACACACAGAAACACACAGGTTGGACGGAGGCCAGCTGGCGTCCTAGATTAGCGCAGATTAACTGTGTGTGTGTGTGTGTGTGATTAGCCGGATTAAGCTGTCCAAGATTAAATTAACCACCGTTTACTGTCCAATTATACGATCACACAAACACCAAGAGGCAACTGTGACTCTGTCGGTGTCAGGGTTGCCATAGTGACTGACATGTGATACTTCATCCTTTATACATGCTGCATCGTGTGTGTGTGTGTGTGTGTGTGTGTGTGTGTGTGTGTGTGTGAGTGTGAAGTAATCTAAAGTCTATTTTTCATAATGTAAAATTCAAATTTAGGAAATTTCCTTTCTCATTTCGATTTGTGTTGCAAATCACGCGGAACGACAAAACCAAAACAGAGTCGTCGGCTCACGAAAGAATCCGAGCTGAAAATCTTTTAATTTATTTACGGAAACTTGGAAACGAATCAGATGATCTCACTACGAGATGTGACAGCACGTAACGAGCGCTGACGGAGGCCAGTCAACCATCGTGTGTGTGTGTGTGTGTGTGTGTGTGTGTGTGTGTGTGTGTGTGTGTGTGTGTAATCTAAAATCTATTTTTCATAATGTAAAATTCAAATGTTGGAATTTTACTTGCATTTCGATTTGTGTTGCAAATCATGTGGAACGACAAAACCAAAACAGAGACGACGTCCAAACGCGACGTCCAAACGTCTGAGACCGCGTTCAGATCTTTTCATATTTTAAGTTTGACAGCGTCAGAAGTGTTTTTCCAAGCAAAGCATCAAATCACGTCCGGACTCGAGGGGACAGTGGAAGTCTGAAACGCTTCGCAGAAACTGGATGAGTTGTGTCCAGTTCAAAGCGAGCACATCATCAGCATATCAAGCCTCAAAATAAAACACTGAAGAGTTCAGTCAGTGCGTCCTGAAGGTCTCAGAGGACGAGACCTGAAGGTCTCAGGACCGAACATGACGAGACGTTTGACATGGAAACGCGTGACGTGTGTGTAAGCAGACCACAGTGTGTCGAAGCCGCAGTGCTGTCGACCCTGGAGCTGGACCTGACCTCACCCTGACCAAAGAGAAGCAGGACACACCTTAAACCTCAACACCACGTCCAGGTGGAGTCCGAGTCCAGGTGGAGTGCACCTCAAAAGGTGGAGCAAGGTGTGTCCGTGGCAGTGTGTACATTTGAATAGTCATGAACTTTTTAGAGCAGACTTTGGTAACTGTAACATTTACGCTGTATAAAAACTGTAACTGTTCCTGCCCGCCTCGTCCAAACACTCAGTGAAGGCGTCGTTACCTCTGACAGACTGGCCGATGCTGTACAGGTGCGTGATGTCCGGGTTGGACGCGTTGACCTGCAGGAGGTACTGCTTGATCTCGCTGTTGCTGTGGTAACCGAACTCCAACGTCGAGGCAGAGGTGAGGACGAGGAAGAGGAGGAGGAGTGATGACATCACTGCAGCGCAGCCTGTGGGGTAAGAAAACAGAGTCGACAGGTTTAAACAGACGACGGTGTGTAATTAGTGCAGTCAGGCGATGCAGAGGCTGAAGACTGACTGATGACTTCAAGACTTTACGGTCTCACTCTCTGGTTTCAAGTCCACGACATACAGGCTGTGCTTTGTGATTGATTCTCAAACCAGGCAGTGCTGATCAAATACGATCGTTTCCCATGTGGTCATCCGTGTGGCCGCGTGGCTGCGACCAAAGAGCCAAACTCGAGGCTTCAAAATGTTTTTCCACAGATCGGTCGGTGCCGCCAGTTTATCTATCGCTGGGTCTCATTTCACGCACGTCCAAACACTCAAAACGTGAGTTCGAAGAAGTTTGACACGCCTCGCCATCAGTGGTCGCCATTTTGACCGTCGGTACTGTGACAATGTCAGAATGTAAGATGTTTGATATTTGTACTTTGGCAGTCAAATTTAGTGAAGAAGAAGAAGAAGAAGAAGAAGAAGAAGAAGAAGAAGAAGAAGAAGAAGAAGAAGAAGCAGAAGAAGAAGAAGAAGAAGAAGAAGAAGAAGAAGCAGAAGAAGAAGAAGAAGAAAAAGGAGAAGGTTACCAACAGGTTACCTGGTTGAGATTCTGAGCGTGACAGGGATCTGTGCCTGTTTTCTGACACTTTATGCAGCAGATAACTGATTGATTGTTAGAGAGAAGAGCTGATATTTACAGCTCTATTCCACTGCGTCTGAAAGAACAATAAGACGGGACGGAGATGAAATGGAAGCTCAGTAAGAGCATTCGTCTGCCTGCTGACGGCTGCACGCTCATGAAAAAGCAATTATCTGCAGCAGAGAGATGCTGGGAAGCGAGATCGGAGTGTCAACAGCTGCGTGGAAGCCGTTCATCCAGAACTTCAGGAAGCGGAAGATGAGTTTTAAATTGAAACTGTCAGCCGACAGAAACCGATGAATTCAGACACACTGAGCGAGCACACGTGAGAGAGTTCGGCCGAGCTGCTGCTTGTCTGTTGATGTAACGTTAGCTCTGCTCAGGAATTCAAACCCGTTTGTAAATATGTAATTACAATTATGTGAAGCAACTCATGGTGTGTTCAGGAACGCCAGCGTCCAGTTAACAGACTGGTTACTGTCACTGTGGATCAGTCTACACGTGATGGTTTTATTTTTCAGTTTTAGCTGCTTAGTTCAGCTCTGATTTCTGTCACTGCGTCTCCTGATAAACTGTCTCATCTGTTACTGGATGCAACATTTCATGACTGAACATTATCTGCACATTAACACATTTCAATAAATACCTGACAGTGATTTACTGACGTTTATTTTTTTAAAGATGATTTATTCTAGTTGATTTTTGTTCAGGCTACCTGATTTCTGGGACTGCTCGATTAACAGGACAGATCCATAACAAACATTAAAATCACCACGATGTGACGATTTGACCTTCACCTTCCATCGTCCAGCTCAAACTGTGATAACAGAAATAAACTTTTTACAGACATCTGTGAATGAATCAAACTGTTTTAAAGTTAATAAGAAATTAACGTTATTTCTCATTATTTCTTTAATTACATACAAATATGAGTAAAATTCTCACACTAACAATCTCAGGATTCTCAAGTAAATCGCTGGATAATAATCCTGTAAAACTTTGACTTATTTAATTTACAGTCATTTAACCGTTTTTTTTTTTATTTGTTATTTCTTGAGTTAATAATTCTTTAAACTAAATTAAAAAAGTTCCACATAAATAATTACACAGCAAACACAGAGAAGTCCTGTGTTAAATATAAAATATATGCAAACCATGTAGGAATATTATAAATATAAATATTATAGAAGCAGGCTGCAGATGGAAAGTCCAGTTACTGAGCCACCACAGGAATGTTTATTATGGGACACTCTGTACTTCAGCTGCGGGGTGAAGAACAGCCACAGAGCTGACAGGAACATTATAGAAACGTTATATGAACGTTCCTGAAGCAGCTGATCGATCATCACACAGATCAGTACCGACGGTCAGAGCTCTTACCTGTCCGCTGTCTGTCGCTCCGCCGGTTCATGTGTCTCCGCTCCAGCACCGACCTGCTCCTGCAGAGGTGAGACAGTTTGAAGAGGAGTCAGTCAGTTCAGTCAGTCTGTCTGTCTGTCTGTCTGCTTCTTTGAATGAATGTTACTTATTCACCAACGGGTCTCCCTGTCTCTCCCTGGGAGGGGCGGAGCTTAGACAAGTCAAGCGTTGTGTGTGTGTGTGTGTGTGTGTGTGTGTGTGTTGGCCGCAAACACACAGATTCAACAGGTCTATGAATGAAACAGACTGATGATTCATTCAGTTTAACCAAAAGACTCATTTAAGTCTGTTTACTGTGTCTCATATTAGAATGTTTACGGTAATATTTCATCTAAAGTGGAAATTTAAATTCATTTTAAAATAAAGTTTTGCCCCACTGTGGTAAATATGTTCAGCTGTACTCGAGTATTTGTTCTGATTACATTACTTCTGATCAAAAACTAGTAAGTCCAGTTCGTGCCAAGCTCCTGTTCTGGCACGACACCGGCTCCGCTACCCGTCAGCATTCCCCGCAAACCTCGTCTTCTTCTTCCCGGTGGTCCAAAGCACCTGTGGTACAAACACTAACACTAACCCGGTGCTCTGAGCTCACAGTCCAGACAGCCCGCTAACAAACTGAGCTAACATGAGCTAACAACATCTAACAAACTGAGCTAACATGAGCTAACAACATCTAACAAACTGAGCTAACAGCAGCTAACAAACTGAGCTAACAACATCTAACAAACTGAGCTAACAGCAGCTAACAAACTGAGCTAACAACATCTAACAAACTGAGCTAACAGCAGCTAACAAACTGAGCTAACAACATCTAATAAACTGAGCTAACATGAGCTAACAACATCTAACATACTGAGCTAACAGCAGGTAACAAACTGAGCTAACAGCAGCTAACAAACTGAGCTAACAACATCTAACAAACTGAGCTAACAGCAGCTAACAAACTGAGCTAACATTAGCTAACAGCAGCTAACAAACTAAGCTAACAGCGTTGCGTACTTCCTGCAGGTGTTCTGACCACCAATGAGGGTCAATGAAGAGGTTGTTAGATTCTTTGAAGAGGTTGTAGGGTCCTTGAGGAGGTTGTGGCGAACCCGAGTGGTTGTAGGAATTCCTGGAGAGGTCGTGGAGGTCTTGAAAAGGTTGTTAGACTGTTTAAAGAAGATGTGTGGCCTTCAAAGAGGTTGTAGGAATCTTGGGGATTTTATGGGGGCCTTGAGGGGGCATTGAAGAGGACAGGAGGGCTAGTTTGAAAGGTCCTTGAGGACATTGTAGTGGTCCAAGGAAAGGTTGTGAAAGACCTTGAAGGGCTCATTGAAGAGGTTGTAGGACTTCTCGGGGAGGTCATGGGGGGCCTTGATGAGATGCTTAGAGTCCCAGCATGGTATTTGTTTCTGGGCTACCACCACCTCCATCCACAGCACCTAATGAACTGCTCTGAACTAACGTGTTACAACTGAAGAGCTCCTTCATGGTGGCTCTGAGGAGAGCACAGATCGATATAAACTCTTCAGTTTCTCTGATCTCAAGGTGAATCGGTGAATATAATACAAAGTCTTCTGTAAATTAAGTCGAACTATCCCTTTAAAATGTATTAAATATGCAAGTCTATAGATGTATTTTTGTGTAATTTATAATCTAAATTTAAATCCCAGGCCGAGCTCATTCATATAACCCGGTAATCACAGCGAACTGCAGAGTTTCAGATTTTGTTGAGGTGCAGTGAGACTGCAGAGGTGTCATCTTTTAATGAACTGATTATTCAGCTAGCCTCATTTGAAAACCATCTCGTATAGAGCGAGAGATCGCTGTGTGAGTGCGCATCGATTACACTGAAGGTAAATGAAGTGAGAAATGATGTCGGTAAACAGGGAGACAGTCAATATTTATCCATACAGGTATGAACGGCATGTAAATGTGCTGAGTGTGGACATTTGTATGTACCTGTGTGTCTACAGTGGGCGTACGTGTTGAGCTGCAATGATTAGCTGATTGATGGTTAGTTCATAAGCTGAATATCTTCAGATTTGTCAGACAAAACAAGGCAGGTTGTGAATGTTGTAGGACCAGGAAACAACCTTTATCTGACCCAGACTGACACCTGAAGACAAACTGAACCAGTTTCCATCTTTAGACTTCAGATCATCTGCTCGAACTCTGCTGGGATTTGTGAGAGTTTTTTGGTGAGTTGGCGCCATCTACTGTCTGTGGTACTTCAATGCTGTTTCATTTCATGAGGTTTTCAAGAGGTTTCTAGTTGTCTTGAAGACGATGTAGGAGATTGTAACGGTCACTGGAGTCATTGAAGGGTTTGTAAGGCTCTTTGAGGTTGTGATTTCATTGTTCGTTGAGGTTGTAGGACATCATGAAGGGGTTGTGGGAGTAATCACGAAGATTGTTGAGGGCCTTTGGGGTGTTTGTAAGCGTTGATTGCAGTGGACCTTCGGTAGACTACTTCAGTAGTTTGCTGTGTTCCCTGAGGATGCTCGCAAGCTCACACGGTGCTTGAGAAGGTTCCAGGTTTCATTTAGGAGGCTGGCTTGATTGCAGCCAGGAGTCTTTTAAGAGGTTGTGTGGGTCCTTGAAAGAGTTGTAGCGAGGCTGTAGGGATCCTTGAAGGGGCCATAAGAATCGTTTGAAAGGTTCACAAGTTGTCAAGATGATTGTAGGCATCCTTGAGCAGATTCTGGGCGTCATGGCAGAGATTGCAGTGAACCTTGGGTAGTTTGCAGCGGTGCCTGAGGATTGTACTTTGGTCCTTGAGGAGATTTCAAGGTCATGGGGTCAATCTCAACTCATAAACCATTACAAGAACTTTTTACTGACCTGTAAGTAAAGTTTTAAACTTGTTCACTGTCACAGTTTGATGTCTGTAAGTGCAAATCTTCTGTTAGTAAAGACACTGCACGCTCTGCATTAGTGAAAACATGTTTGGATATGAGAAGGAACATTGTGCTGAGCTGTTATAGTTCAAGATCTTCTTCTTCTCTTTCAGTTGATTCAAAGTTGTAATTAATATCCTGGCATTTCCTCCTCTCTGTGTCAGGTGTACTCTTCTGCTTTTCAGCTTATGCTTGCATTAAAGTGAACCGACAGCATCCAAAGTGTTTTTAATCCTCTGTCTTGTACGTTGAGGTAATAATGTTGGAGTAATTGTGGCTTGGGGGGGGCGCACAGCTGATTGACAGCTCATTTAAACAGACACGGTAAAGGAGATGAGAGCCAAGGTTTAGAAGCAGGAAGTTAATGAAGCTGTAGGGATGAGGGACAGGTACAACATCACTGATACACTCGTCTGTCTTTGTGTAATTGAAACCTCATTTAGTAAAAAGCGTTGATGCTGATTCACCCGTTTTCTCTGAACCCAGAGTCGACAGAAAAGAAAAAAAATACCTGAAAACAAAGACTGAGTCTTTACTTTAACTTTTAACTTTAAATTAACTCGAAGAAGTCGAATATATGGAGAGCATTTGTCTCAGCTGGACTTTGAGAAGGTCGCCCAGATAGCAGACCAACACTGAATCAATGTTGATGCAAAGAAACTGTCAACATTGAAATATGACAATGATTCTTCATCAGGTTTGCACCCTGAAATCATGAACGTTGTGTCAATGATGAAAAATAGATCAAAACAAAGATCAAATCAACGTTAATTCAACCAACACTGAGTCAACATTGATTCAATGTTCAATGTAGCCTTGAATATTCAATGAAAACAATGATTCTGTTGGATTTTCTGCCCTGAGTCAGCGTTGTCAGAAGTTTCAGGAGTCATTGGAGAGGTGAAGAGTTTGTAGACCTCCGGCTCACTTCAACTGAAAAGTAATCTGAAGTTATTTTTTGTGCAAAATGTTTAATTTTTGCAAACCCAAAAAAATCAATGACTGGAGAAAATAATCATCAGGTTCATTCTGGGATTAAAGTTAATTATGTTGAGCTGATACAAACCCTCAGGCAGAAATGTCCATCGATATTTTGATACATCATCTAAGTCCTTAAAAAGCATTTCCAAGTTCCTCTTTATAAAGTAGTTTCATTGTTGGTGGTGGACTCATGCAGGGACTCACAGGAAATGATGCAGCATGTAATTGTAGCTTCATTTTCGATCCTGCAGACGTTTCCAAGCTGGATTCATTTCCTACTGATGCCGTTTCACATTAAAAGCATCCGACTGGTGAAACACAAGCAGTTACAGGAAATGTGATACATTCATCACAGCGGTTAGCGCCGACCGCAGACTGCAAAACGACACATCGCTCTCTGCTTTTAATCTAAAACAACTTGCTTCATGACGAGTTTCATTATGAGAAGTTTTCCCAAATGTCCTTTTACATTGCGGATAATCCAACTTCAGCAAATGTTCTCCGTGTAGAGATCAGCGGCAACAACACAGGAGACACACAGACAGGTTAACGGAGAGAGACAGACCTCCACAGAAAGTTCATCTGTTGGAAATAAGACCGTCTAAGTCTCAGAGCTTTGGAGGAAATCTGAAATCCATCCTGTGATATTTACATAATCTGCCTCACATCCTAACAAACTCATCCTCCTCTCCCATCATGCACCTGCCCGCTGACACATTTCCATAATTCATCCAGCCTGTGCAGACTTCCAGCTGTTTTAGCATAATCTCTAAAACAACCAGATTTCATGCAGGTATCTGCTCCTCAGGTGGAGGAGGGGGCATGACCTACCTGCACAGGTGATTTCTGTACCTGCCCAGCTTAACCTACCATGGAAAGTTCATGGAAAGAGGCTAAACTGAGATGTAAAAAACTGAACAGGACTCGACCTCTCAGCGTTTAATCCTCTGATCATGCTGTAATAATTATGAATAATATCAGGCAGGCCTCTGCAGACACACAGCTGATCCTGCGCTGAGCGATTCCACCACACATTCCAGCTGTCACGCCGCCCGTCAGTCAGAGCGCTCGACAGGCTCCTGTATTGTCGGCAGTCAGCGCTTTTCTCTGCAGCTCTTCACATTAATGTTGCATGAAGCCAAAGTCTGTTTAAGCAGATTTACACAGTCTCTCTTCTCTGATGGTGAGTGGCGTTTCTGCAGGCGGCAGCAGCTTCAGCCTTCAGTCTCTGCTCCGATCTTGTGTTGTTTGGTTTGTACTGAACTCGGCCCAGACTGCAGTGATGCCTGCGTAAACTTCCCTCACTGTTTTCAGTGCTCGATTTAAATGAGCCCCACTGCGGACAAATGAATCCAAGTTCCTCCAGCTGTCGTGTAGAGGAGCGAAAACATTCTGCTGGAAACGAACGCATCACCATACGTTCACCAAGACTGAGGCAGTGTAAGATCGAGTGAAGATCAAGACCAGACAGTCATTTTACAGATTTTATTAGACCTTGAGCCCAGTCACATTGCCCAGCTCCTGTTCTGGCATGACACTGGCACCTCTTCGTTTACTTCACTGTCCATCAGGAAAGTCTGTAAATCTCAGAGAGTTGAGGCATTTTAAACGTCTGTTATTTCTGTTCCTTTGGAAACAGAACTCACATTTGTAGATATGTGGGTGTTTTTTTTTTTGCTGCACTTGAGAGGAGTGTGGTGCGTAAGCCTGCGTCGACACAGAGAGCTGTACAGCACACCTCCACTTTAGGCTAGTTGGTTTGGAGAGACACTTAATGCGGCCGCCTCTGCATGAACGTGCAGAAAGGAGAGAGAGGATCGTGGGAGGTTCTAGTGGCTGGACTGGAAGTAATAATAACATTAACGATGGCTCGGTCCAATCAAAGAGTCCCAGTAAGCCAATTCAGTGAGAACGTGAGTCAGCAGGTACAAAGCTCAGACACAGAAAGTGCTGCAGCTACATGAGAGCCATTCATTTTGTTATCCCCGCCACCAGAGGGCACTCATGCTTCACACAGAGCAGATCCAACCAGGGGAAACTCATTTAAAACGTTACAAACGAGATCATCATCATAAATGAATCATTACGTCTGCTGACGGACGTCCAAACAAACCAAACAAACCAAAGTAACTCTGCCGCTTAACGCCGAGAACAATCAGTGTGAGACACACACGCACGTTCAAGACTCATGCTGCTGGTAATTAGTGTTAATTCTAAAGTCTCTCCAAGGTGGTAATATTTACTCAAGTACTACAGTTTCGTGGTACTTTGTGGTACAATTCAGACGGGTGACACTGTCCTCTTTTACATATGACTTACTACATCATCTTTACAGTATTTTACCGCTTTCTTAAAATTACATAATGTAAAATGACAAAAATTGTCTGAGGCTCATTTTGTAAATGTTTACGTCCGTATTAAACTTACTGTCCTGTAAAATAACAGCGTTTCTCTGCAAAAACTTATCATTTATTTATTATATTTAACAGTTTAATAGTTTCTAATTTTTGTCTTCTGCAGCATTGAGGTGCTTTGTACTAGTACAGAGAGAGAGAGAGAGAGAGAGAGAGAGAGAGAGAGAGAGAGAGAGAGAGAGAGAGAGAGAGAGAGGTAAATTGAAATGTTCAGAGCAAATTGGTTGTTTCCTCAAGAGAAGTAAAGAAAACACTTGAAGATGACAGATGCTGTGTGTGTGTGTGTGTGTGTGTGTGTGTGTGTGTTGTGTAATAATTATATCAGCAGTCAGAGTTGATGGATGATTAAGGTTTCTCTCTGTAGCCTCAGGTGCCCATTAATCTGTCATCACCACTGTATGTGTGTGTGTGTGTGTGTGTGTGTGTCAGTTTGAGTCTGTATGTAGCAATTATTGTTGTATCATAACTGTCTGTCTGTGTGTCTGCACAGCTTATGGAAGCAGATATGAAACCAGCTTCAGTGCAGCAGCAGAGCAGTGTTTGGGTTAGAGATCAAAGTGAAGAGAACAAACCGCGTATCAGCTACAAAAGACACAAAGAGAATTCTCAGCGTGCCACGAACCAAGCAGCGCTCAGACAAAACCTCAACACACACGGACTCATTTCATTTCAGCATCATAAGATCCACGACCAAACGATCCGCGTGAGAACTCCAACTCATCCAAACCACGACAGCTGGTCAGAAAGTCTTTACACAGCCAGGATGTGTGTTTGAGTTTCACTGTCCAACCAGTGATGAGCTCAGACTAGATGGGATGGGGCTGCATGCATGAAGGCTATGGCACCATCTCCTCCATGCTCTAGGGTGGGAACCACACATGTAGATAGACACAGCGACTGGAACCAAAAATCCCAAATTTGGACGCTTCAGACCAAAGTACTGGTCCAGTATCCGTTCTTTGTCTTCTTCTTCTTCTTGGTCTCCTTCAGTCGTCCTTTCTTTGCTCCGTGTCTTCTTCTCGAACACTAACCTCTAATCTGAGCTGCTGTTAATTGTAGCTAATAGCTAACTCTTGGTCTTCCTCTCTTGGGGCGTTACTCATCAGAACCAGTTTCATCGTAGCGTTTGAGAAGATGTGTCGTATGTGAAATGATCTACTACTGTAGAACAATCTACAATGAAAACTATCATTACTTGCAGTATTATACAAAATAGTTCCACCAACTCCGACAGTAAAATCCTGCTTTTACATTAATGCATGAGTCATAATATTCAAATGAGACACACATATAACAGAACAGCCATAGGGGACATTTTACTGCACTGAGTACTTTTAATACTTAAAGTACAATCAGCTTTTTAAAGCAGGGAGTACTTTCACTGTGTTATTAGTATTTGTACGGGAGCAGAGGATCTGAACGCTTCCTCCAACACAGCACGGTCACAGAATAATCTCAGAGTCGGGATCATGTGCTGGTGGGATGGAGTATTTGGGGAGGAGGCTGAATGGGAAGGGCTAAATGTCACCGCAGCGTCATGCCGACAGGCCCGACAATGGCCGGATGAATGGATGTGGGACGCTGCGTAAGAGGGAGAAATGTTCTTTACACCCATCATGTCATGATGGATGTGATACTCTACCCAGCAAACAGTAAGACAGCCCTGGCCTCTCTGTAATTCCCCACCAGGTGGTTTATGTCATGTTATTTCATGGGATGAGCATTGAGGATTTCCCTCTGAGATTACTGAAGGACTTTGACTTCTGTTTTCCTGTCAGAGATTTATAGCCACAGTAAAACTCTGCCAGGACGGGTATAAGAAGTTGGAGGAAGGAGAAGAAATAGACGTCTGTCATGTCTCTCTTTTATGAGATGTGAGATCTAGAATGTAACCTTCACTTTAAAGCATTGGTCACATAAATTTAACTTTTTTTAATGTTATTTTTGCCAGACAAACCTGCTGGGATGGCGTTCTTTGGAGTAACTTGAGTAAGTCATTTTCTCTTAACTTAAAACACCGTTATGTCTTTTCTTACTAACGTTAACTGTCTTATTTTTGGCCGTTATGTCTATGAACCGATCAGTGTTTGTCGATGTTAAATCATGTAATGACTATAAATAATCCTGGTTTCTGGCTGTCACAGTCGCTGTTGACAGAGCCCGTTATACTGCTACGCACCAACTAAGACAAAAAACACGCCTTTAATACGCCAACAGAAAAATAATACTGTCTTTTAAACTGATGATAACAAAGAAACAAAGTTTTATACCATGTTAAATGTTCACGAGAATGTGAAACACGTCACGTCATCTTTGCTGATATGGGATCATTCTGATGCTGACGTTGGACTTTACTTGTATTTGTACTTCTATTTATTTATTAATTATTAATTGGTATGAACTACATTCAAATCGTCCAGCTGATGGTCTTGTTTGTTTATGTAGGTGATATGGAGGCATAAGTCTGTTTCATAATCAGTTAAAAACTTCTAGTAGTAGCATGTTTCACCTTTTTAATACCAATGATTTCAGTTTTTTATTACTAAGATTTGATCTGGATTAAACTGCGATGAGCTTACGAGAAAAAGGAAACTGAAAACAAGAAAGTAAATGACTGATAACACGCCCATCCTCACTCCACCCTTCCCGTAAAACAGAAAAGTATTCCCCTTTTTTCCCGTAAACCAAAACAGTCTCATCAAAACACGTCATCAGCGTCTCTGAAGCGTCTTCCAGAAAAACGAAGGAATGTGTTTTGTCAGCAGACAAAAAGTTGATCATTGTTATAACTCTGGATACTGGCAGGACGCCCAGTGAATGAGCCAATGATTAACTTTTATACGGAAGCTTTACCGTAATATGTTTTATTATATGATGACTTAAATGCTCACGGGTCAGAAAATGATGACTCTTTTACAGTATACGACAAGTGGTGAGTGTTGATGATGACTTATGTTGGTCATTTTACACATTTAACTCCTCCTCTATGCTTCACAGTGGGAACCACACATGTAGATGCAACCCGTTCATCTTCTTGGACTCAGTTTGGACTCCAAAGTACAGGACTGTTGTTATTTTCCCCAAAAGGTGCAAGCTGAAGTTCCAGAAATGATCGCGGACATTTGAGACCCTGCTGGTGATTTACCAACACCCACAGAGCTCACATCACACAGGTAAATACTGGTGACACATCAGGGGGAAATTTAATTGGCTACTCTCTGATAAATATAAAATATGCAACAGAATTTGAACACTGGCAGTACTTGGTGACATAGTTCCTTGCATGAACAACAGACACACAGAGATACACAGAGACGAGTCTGTAATCGACCCACTGGGGAAATTGCATGAATGTCTTTTGTATTGAGAATTTTATCTGATCTTACAGGGAGCAGAGATGGTGACGGTTGAAGAGCTGCTTGCTGAAACGCTGGAACATTTGGATCATAGGGAGCTAAAAACATTCAAGTGGAAACTGCAGGTCTTAGATGGCTTTACCCAAATCACAAAGTCCCAACTAGACAAGGCAGACTTACTGGACACAGTAAATGTAATGGTGCAGACATACAACAAGCAGGCTGTGGAGGTGGCCCAGAAGGTTTTAAGAAAGATGGGGAGGTTGGATCTGGTGGAGAACTTGTCTAAAAGACGCTCAGAACTACAAGGTAAGCCATGAACAGAGATGATGAGAGAAAGATGACTTCCTAGATGGTTGTCTGTAGTCAGGTGGGTTGGGGTTCAAATTTTTAGTACACTGCTCTGCAGAGATGAGTTGGTTTTTGTTCACTTTGCTATGGATGCCATTTTCTTCCTCACAGGTGACGAGATTCCAGCGCCAGACCTTCAAGAAAAGATCAAACTGTACCAACGCACACTCCAATCGCACCTCCAGAACAGGTTTGGCTGTACTCAAGAGGGCATGACGGAGAGGACGGATGAGCAGTGCCTGAGTGACATCTTCACGGAGCTGTTCATCTCAGCCGGGGGGGAAACACACATCTATGAGCAACACGAGGTCGTGCAGATTGGGATGATAAAGGGAAGGGTAGCAGAGACGGAGCGGCCGATTCAACCGAGTGACATATTCAAAAGCCCCACAGGAAAACAGAAACCCATAAGAACAGTGCTAACGACTGGAGTTGCAGGAATTGGCAAAACAATCCTTGTAAATAAGTTTGTGCTGGACTGGGCGGAGCAGAGAACGAATCAAGACGTGCACCTGATATTCCCCTTCACTTTCCGTGAACTGAATTTACTGAAGGCAGAAAAGTTTCGTTTGACGGAGCTGATCCACACGTGTATCTGGGAAACCAAAGACATGCCGGACGAGGAGCTTCAAGACATTTTCATCAAGCTTCAGGCATCAGGAAACCGTGATTTTGACAAGAGTGAATTTAAACTTCTGTTTGTGTTGGACGGGCTGGATGAAAGTCGTCTTCAGCTGCACTTAACTCCGAGTGAAAAGCCGCCAACTGCCTTCGACGTGACAAAGTCAACCACGGTGGATGTGCTGCTGACTGCCCTCATCAACGGGACGCTGCTTCCCTCTTCTCGCGTCTGGATAACCACACGGCCTGCAGCGGCCAACCAGATCCCTCGAACCTTTGTCAACAGCATAACAGAAGTGAGAGGCTTCACTGATTCACAGAGGGTGGAGTACTTCCGGAAGAGATTCCCGGATGACAATGAAGCCAGCAGGATTATCCCCCACATCAAGGCGTCGCGAAGCCTCTTCATCATGTGCCACATCCCAGTTTTCTGCTGGATCACTGCTTCAGTTCTGAAGAACATTTTGAAGAACAGAAGACAGGCAGAGCTGCCCAAAACCCTGACGGAGATGTACACAGAGTTCCTGCTGTTTCACATCGCCCAGACAAAAGAGAAATGTGGCATAAAAAAGAGCATTGAGTACATCCAGTCATTAGCTAAACTAGCTTTTCACCAGCTGATGAAAGACAACCAGATCTTCTATAAGAGAGACCTGAAAGACAGCGGCATTAACCTCCATGAGGCCTCGCTGTACTGTGGGGTTTTCACAGCAGGTCTTTAACGAGGTGCCAAGGTGGAAGAGGGACAACGATAAGGGCGAGATGTTCAGCTTTGTCCACCTGAGCCTTCAGGAGTATCTGGCTGCCCTTCACGTGGTCATGTCGCTCATTAACGACAACAGGAACATCCTGTCTGAGCCGAAGGTAACGCTGGAATGTCTGCTGACGCTTTGCAAGAGAAAATCCTTAAACGAAGTCCACGAGATTGCCCTTGAGAAGGCCTTACAGAGTCCAAAAGGGCACCTGGACTTGTTCCTACGCTTCCTCTTGGGCCTTTCGCTGCAGACCAATCAGGATCTCCTTACGTGTCTGTTGAAGGTGACAAAGGGGTTCTCTGAGGACAACCGCACAATAATCAGGTCCATCAAGAAAAAGATCAAGGAGAACACTGACTCTCCAGAGAGGAGCCTCAATCTGTTCTACTGTCTGAATGAGCTGAAAGATGATTCTCTCGTCGAGGAGATCCAACAGTACCTGAATTCAGGGAGTCTTTCCCCAGACAAACTGTCTCCTGCTCACTGGTCAGCTCTGGTCTTCATCTTGCTGTCATCAGAAGAAACGCTGGAGGTGTTTGACCTAAAGAAATACTCTGCATCCGAGGAAGGTCTACTGAGGCTGCTGCCAGTGGTCAAGGCCTCCAACAAAGTGCTGTATGTGCACAGAAAACTACATGCCTTAACTGTATCAAACACAGATATGTTTACTCATTTATACTCTGTTTTAATTACTTCTCAGGCTGAGTAACTGTAATCTGTCGGAGGACATCTGTGAAGCTCTGGCCTCCGTTCTCAAATCTCAATCTTCACAAGTGAAAGAGCTGGACCTGAGCGACAACGACCTGCACGATTCAGGGGTGAAGCTGCTGTCTGCTGGACTGGAGGATCCACATTGTGCCTTACAAACTCTCAGGTAAGGATGCATTCATGTGTTCATCTGATGAACAGATGGGATTGTTCCTCAGGACATGATGTTGGCAGTCATTGCATAGCATTGAAATATAGGTGAAAGTTCTTCAGAGGACGAGGTCACTCAGTAATTCCTGAGGCTTTAGTTTTGGTACCTGTGCGATTACTACCCTTTGCATCCCGGTCAAAAGGGAAAAGGAATTCCTCCCCAAGCTACCTGAGTTCCAGACAGGAATTCCCAGCTAGGTTGGGAATCCACTGTTGCAATTATATTAGGACACGACACATCAGACGTGAGAATAAAGGGTTGAAACTTGACTCAAGGCGGTCGTCTCAGTCGTCGAATCGCTCTGTCAGCTGCCAGGCTGAAGTGGATGCTGCCGTTTGTCCTGACAAGCTATGTCAGTGCAGAACGGGCAATTCAGAACACGCAGTCCACTTTGTAAACTACATGTGTTTGTGTGTATGTGTGCAGGCTGTCAGGCTGCATGGTAACAGAGGAAGGCTGTACCTCTCTGGCCTCAGCTCTGGAGTCCAACCCTTCCCACCTGAGAGAGCTCGACCTGAGCTACAATCATCCAGGAGACTCAGGAGCGAAGCTGCTGACCGCTGGACTCAACAATCCACGATGGGAACTGAAAAAACTCAAGTATGAACCGACGGAAGACTAGACAGAGATTTAAATGAGTGGAAAACACATTGAAAAGGTTATGATGGCTAATTCTGACTTCCTTCCTTCAGCCTCGAGTACAGCGGAGCGCAAAGACTGAAACAAGGCCTGAAGAAATGTAAGTTCAGCCTGAACAGGACGCCACACATTCACTTATTCTATAGCACGTAAACAAAACACTGTGAAGCCACATTAACAATTCATTTCAAAGCTACTAACGGACTGTCAGTCAGCGATCTGACATGCGAGCGCTAACCTTTCAAAGCAGCATGAGATGACACAGATCCTAATTGGCCAAGTCCTCTGGGCCTAAAGAGCAGCAGTGTCAGTCAAAGTAATACATGTCTACTAACGGATCAAACACTACCCGTAACCCGGAAAGACGGGACGAGTGTTCAGACAGAAAATGGACGAAATTGGACAAAAAAAGACAAAGTATAACTGGAAGTCCTCTCAGTGACTTATAGTCAGGCCCTGCTTGCCCAGCTCCTGTTCTGGCATGACACTTGCTCCGCTCCCCGTCAGTATTCCACTCTGTAAATCACAAACTGTTGCCTTTAAATCGTAACATTGCGTGTGTTCAGCGATAAACTTTGCGTCTTGTTTTGTCCATCAGACGTCTGTGCTACTCACTCTGGATGAAAACACGGCACACGAACACCTCAAACTGTCAACTGACGACTGCACAAAGGTGACGGCCGTGAAAGAGGCGCAGCCGCGCCGTGATCACCCAGAGAGGTTCAACTACTGGCTCCAGGTGCTGTGTAGCAACGGCCTGACCGGTCGCTGTTACTGGGAGGTCGAGTGGGAAGGCCGGGTTTATGTCGCGGTGACGTACGGAGGCATCAGACGGAAAGGAGAGGGAGCCGACGGCTGCCTCGGAGCGAACGACCACTCCTGGATGCTGCTCTGTGACGATGATGGATACACGGTCCGGCACGACGACAGAGCTACGCCCATTCGTGTCCCATCATCTCCTGCATCCAACAGGCTGGCGGCGTTCCTGGACTTTCCTGCTGGCACTCTGTCCTTCTACAAAGTGACCTCTGATGCTCTGGTTCTCCTCCACACCTTCCAGTCCACGTTCACGGAGCCTCTTTACCCCGCGTTTGGGTTTGGGTTCGAGTCTGGAGTGGATAGCTTTGGCTCGTCTGTGAGCATATGTGAAGTGGAGGATGACATGTTCTCCTACCAGCTGTTGACTGTTGAGTTCACTCTTGGTTAAAAATAAAGCATCAGAAATGTCTCCTCCACTCCTCTCCTCTCCTACATCAATGCTCAGTATGTTGCACACAGTGAAAACGGCGTTGGCGTCCAACAATCTGTGGACTCGCCTGCACACTCTCGGATGAGCTCGGGTCCAGGCGAGCTGGCTGTGTTTCCCTTTAGGAAGTCTTAACTTGCATTTTTGGCATTGCACAACGTTCCTGGAATATTTTTCACGCTGCCTGATGGGTCGAAGGTCACGGACGTTCATCGCTGCAGAGATGAGCTGAGAGCTTGGCTGGGTTGGTGAGACCTGGTTACAGTAACACGGCTCAGGTTCAGCTGGAGAAACTGGATTAGTCGGGTGTATAACCTGGTTTAAAAAGGCTTTATTAAGTGTGTGAAAGCCTCGTGCTCCTGCATCCACACACACACATCCTGTGCTGGTAATCCAAACTGTAGAGAGCCGCTGGTGTGTGTTTGCTTTATTATCTGTGTGTGTCTGTGTGTGTGTGTGTTTATGTGTGTGTGTGTGTGTGCTCCAGGGTAAATAGCGTCTGATTTGTACTGTGACTCTGCAGCCTTCAAATCTATTTTCCCTCAATGTCACAGACTGTGTGTGTGTGTGTGTGTGTGTGTGTGTGTGTGTGTGTGTGTGTGTGCAGGGTTTCATGTCAGGTTATAATCCTGTCAGGCTTAGAAACCTAAAGTGACGTGAACAAGAGAGAGAGAGAGAGATGAATGACAGGCTCGCTCGCTCTCTTTCTCTCTGGGGTCACCATGGTAACGGGCCTGTCTGTCATCACGGCTGCAGGTTGGAGAACCGGCTGACTTTGTGCCCCTGAGCAAAGTTTGAGTCTGAGTTTTATGAAAGCTGTGAAATCAACAAACATCAAACTAAAGACTGAAACTGTCGGAAGATCAAAGTAAAGACTCAAAAACTGACAAAATATCAACCAAAAGACTCAAAGAGACACAAAACTCTGTCTAAAGATCAGACAGCTGAGAGAAACATCAAACTAAAGACTCACAGTCAGACACATAAATCTATCCAAGGACTAAATCTGATATGAAGGTCAAAATCATTTAAAAAAAGGAAATTTATACCTGACAGGAAATCAAACTAAAGACTCAGGAACTGACAAAAAGTCAAACTTAAGACTTTAAAACTGTCATACATGAAAAATAAAAATTAAAACTGTCAGAAATATCAAACAAAAGACCCAAAAACAGACACACGAATCAATGTAAGGATGCTGACGATGAATGTCAAACTAAAATAATAAAAGTAACACATCGTTCTTCTCACGTGTTTTCCAACATATTTAATCTGAGGTTTGTCTTTACAGACTTTAAGAGACCAAATGTAAAAACAGACTGAAACAAACTAAAGATTCATAAAATGTCAAACTAACTCGACCATCCGACTGAGAGACTGACAGACACGTCAAACTAAAACTGGCACAGAAAAGACAAAAATAACTAAATTAAGACTTTAAACCTGACAGACTAAAACTTTAAAAATATACAAAATAACAAACCATCGACAGAAATATCAATGTAAAGACTTTAAAAAGGACAAAATATAAAAGTAGCCTGACAGAAACGTCAAACTGAGGACCTGAAGAAATATCAAATAAAATGGAAATAAGGAATAAAATAATAATAAATGTGGTCAGAAGCGATCAGAGTGATCGAAACCTCGCTCCTCTCCGTGTCCCTAATGAGGAGCTTCAGCCGTGTTACCATGAAAGGTTTGAGAGACAGAATATGAAACCTTCTATTCTCCTGCTGTCACACTGTGTGTGTGTGTGTGTGTGTGTGTGGTGTGTGTGTGTGTGTGTGTGACGGATATTACCATATCAATGCTTTCCTTCTGATAGCTTCCTCCCACCTTCTTCTCCTTTTCTGTCGGGACGTAATTGTGGCTGATTATCAGTGGAGCACTGCTATCAACACACAACTACACACACACACACACACACACACACACACACACACGGGGGATGTGAATCAGAGCAGGTAAATGTTGAAGCAGCACAGAAAGTCGTCTGTCGGGGACAGAACAAAATAAATCACTTCACTGAACAGAGAAATGACGAGCCAGACAAACAGGTAAACCTGCGGCAGCTGATTATTCCGACCACACGGGGGCAGCAGCAGCTCATTTCCACGTCTAACCGTCACTGTGATTCAGGTGGAGGCGCCTTTTAGCTCCATTTATGGTCTCCACCAACTCCTGAGGGAAATATCCGGCTCTTCGGCTGCTAAATGTTCCGCTGTGGATACTCTCGCAGGGTCAAACTCCGGACACGTCTATGAGAATAAATATGCAACATCTGGTAAGGCTTTAAATAAAGATTAACGTTGTGAAGCTACAAAAAGGTTAAACATGTGATAAGTTTCAGCCTCTCTGCATCGCCGGTGTCATGTACCACACTGTTTCAAGCCGACAGCAACACGCCTGTCGCAGATACAGCTACACTTTCAACAAATCCATGTACTTCTCTGAAGCTTTGCACAGACTGCAACAGACTACACAGACTTTCCATGTAAGACAATAAAGTATGTATCTTATTTAACACCTGAAAACTTCTTTTTCACGCCTTCGCTCTGCAATAAGACTTTAACGGTTGCCGACTGCGATACTCTTCAGGCTGAAACGTGAACATTATGTTGTCACATGATGCTGAGGGTGTAAAACAGTAATTAATGCTCCTTTGCTGTCGATCCTGTCGAGACGCAGCCCTCCAAAGTTCGAGCAAAGTTCTGCACGTCATATGTTCACTGAATTCACTGTTAAAATATGCTGGCAGTACGTAAACATGTATATTTATACACACACACACAATGTATGAACGTGTGATCGTATGGCAGTGAATAATTATGTATATTAGTGACTTTAAGCATTAAGGCTGCCAATGAATATTCATCTAATTAATGTCCGGGAAGAAAGGTGGAAGGTGGAACTCGTTAGAAATGATCACAGATAATATTTACACCTCGAAAAACACCTTCTCCGTCATATGAGACAGAAAACTGACAGCAGGGTTAGAAATGAACAAACTGACGACGTGAGACGACAGACTGACATGATCTGTGAGAGTATGTCGCCGTTTAGCATCTATTAAGTAACGTTGTGTCTTTTTGTCTCCGGTAGTTGCCGTTTTGTGTCTTTGTAGTCGCTTAGCGTCTCTCCGTAATGTATTGTGTCTTTGTAGTCGTTTAGCATCTCTCCGTAATGTTTTGTCTTTGTAGTCGTTTAGCGTCTCTCCGTAATGTTTTGTGTCTTTGTAGTCATTCAGCGTCTCTCAGTAATGTTTGTGTCTTTGTAGTCGTTCAGCATCTCTCAGTAATGTTTGTGTCTTTGTAGTCACTTAGCGTCTCTCCGTAATGTTTTGTGTCTTTGTAGTCGTTCAGCATCTCTCAGTAATGTTTTGTGTCTTTGTAGTCGTTCAGCGTCTCTCCGTAATGTTTTGTGTCTTTGTAGTCGTTCAGCGTCTCTCCGTAATGTTTTGTGTCTTTGTAGTCACTTAGCGTCTCTCCGTAATGTTTTGTGTCTTTGTAGTCGTTTAGCGTCTCTCCATAATGTTTCGTGTCTTTGTAGTCGTTCAGCGTCTCTCCGTAATGTTTTGTGTCTTTGTAGTCACTTAGCGTCTCTCCGTAATGTTTTGTGTCTTTGTAGTCGTTAGCGTCTCTCCATAATGTTTTGTGTCTTTGTAGTCGTTTAGCGTCTCTCCATAATGTTTCGTGTCTTTGTAGTCGCTTAGCGTCTCTCTGTAATGTTTTGTGTCTCTGAACTTGATGTTTTTACTCACAGATCGCAGGAGGATGAGGAGGACAGGACAGGAAAATGAAGAGTTGTGTCTCTGCGGCTGACCTGATACTTCTGAGCCGATCTGGGACTTTTTTTTTTTTGTCAAGGTTACTGCTCGGTTCTGTTCGGCCCGGTGCGACAGCGTGCATTGACATTTCAGACCATGTAGCGCTCGTTCCTTCTGCAGCATGTCAATGCCCCTGTGCATGAAGGCAGGTCCACACAGAGATGTTTTCCTCAGCTCGCTGTGGAAGAACTTGACAGGCTTGCACACGGAGCTCTGACCTCTGACCGCTCGTGAGAATCCCTGCAGACGGGCTTGAAAATCTGTCGAGTCGAGGCTGTCGAGGCAGCAGATTAACGCTCATGGTTTTGGAGTGACTCGCTCAGCAGTCATACATGAAGGTAATGCTCACAGCTGGCTGTGGAAGCCTTCAGAGGAGGCTGAAGCTCAGAGTTTGTATGTAAGGACAGAACAGAACTGAAAATCACACACCCAAAATCATTTTTAGAATATATTCACTAAATTTAGCTACACGGCTGTTAAAGTAGATTCACTGTGTCTCACCTTGTCTTTCCTGTAAATATATGTAGTGTCAACATGTGTGTGTGTGTGTGTGTGTGGCTGCAGAGTGTGTGAATAAAGATAATTGCCTTCGGTAAAATTCACAACTTTGCAGAAATCTTTGAGCAACAACAGACTCGACCAATCAGCATGTTTTATTTTCCCACTAACGAGGCTCGTTAAGAAGACAGACAGGTGGCGGAGAGAGACAGACTCTCCGTCTTATTAAAGCACGTGTGAGTTAGAGGACAAAGTTTTCTGCTTCGTTAGCTTTAAATATCAATTAGCCCCGCCCATGTTTGGTATCCGGATCACGTGATTGGTCCAGTGAGAAGTCGTCAGAGGCGTTAACATCAGTCTAATTAGGGAGAGGTCACACTCTCATCCGTCTGTCGAGGTTTTAATTTCTGGGTTCTGTTTCTCTCAGCCAATCAGAGCGTCCGCTCGGCTCGCCTCACATTAGAACGTCGCCACCAATCACAGAGCAGATCTGTCAACTTAA
>CM024810.1:372137-404637 GCA_014281875.1 Nibea albiflora
CAGGTAATCGGCTCAGCACAGAGCTCAGAGACCTGTCCTAGGGGATTGTGGGTATTTTCATGTGTCAATTCACATTAGGTTCAACATGAGGGAGTTCAACACAACCACACAAATGCACACCTACACACACACACACACACACACACACACAGCACAATCCTCTTTTCCTGTAATACATGACACACACACACACGCCTGTTTCTTTGTGTGTGTGTGTGTGTGTGTTTCTTTCTCCAGGTGTATTAATCATCGAGGTGTAGATTCAGCAATCTGTCAGAAACCTGAGAAAGAAAGCTACACACACCTACACACACCTACACACACACACACACACACACACACACACACACACACACACACAGGCTTGCAGCAAAGCTAAAACTCCTCACTGTGACCACGTCTGTCTCAGCGACTGTCAATCCTGGACGTAGTCTCTGTGACGTCCCCGCAGACTGTCTAAAACCTGGACGTAGTCTCTGTGACGTCCCCGCAGACTGTCTAAAACCTGGACGTAGTCTCTGTGACGTCCCCGCAGACTGTCTAAAACCTGGACGTAGTCTCTGTGACGTCCCCGCAGACTGTCTAAAACCTGGACGTAGTCTCTGTGATGTCATTAATGACTAATGATGACGAGAATGAGATGTTTCCTTTTTTCACGTCCTATATTTTGACCTCCTCATCTTGTTTCCTTCCTCGCCTCCTCTCTCTCTTTCTCCTCCTGTGTGACCCGACAGGAACATTTATTTTTTGCTCTGTCATTTCTCAGACTTGTGACAGACTTAACCTTAATCCCATCGACTGGAGACAAAAAGTACACGTCTGGCGGACTCACGGAGGTGCTGGAGTGTATTTCACAGTGTTGTCGATCAGTTTGTCCCGGATGACTTCACATCGTTGTTCTCTGGTTTCTGTTTTGATTGGTGTGTTTTGTGTCGCAGTCCTGAGGGAGCCCAGACGAAAATCAGCCAGTTCAACCTGTAAAGTTTTTAATAGATGAAACTGTTTGAGTTCACCGTGGAGTAAAATGTGCTGACTGTATTTAAAGACGTCAGTTCATCTCTCTGCGGCCTCAGCGTGTCATCGAGCCGCCCGTTAAGGACCGCCCACAAAATCCTGGACTGAGAACTGTTTGACCGTCTGACTCCGGACTTTAAGAAAGAAGGAAGGAGAAGGAGGAACCTTCAGTCCTTCACTTAAACTTGAAGAATCATCTCCTGAATAAAGAAACATGCATCCGTCACACCCTGTCTGCCCTCTGGGAGGCGTCACAGAGCTCTGCTCACTGTGCAGGCCGTCATTGGGATTCTGCTCATGGCTGCTGTGTTTATTTTCGTTTTGCATAATATGCAAATTATCTGCAACTTTCCTAAAATGATAATAATAGTATGATGGCTGCTCCTTACAGTAGTTTATTCTCGGGCTCTCCGGAGACCCGTCGTAGTCCTCGTGTGTTGCTGCAGCGAGGACGGACGACACAAAGACTGAAGACAACAAACAGAACTGGAGCGATCACGTAAACACGAGTCATCATTAGGAGTCACATCAGAGAAGAGCTTTCCAGCCTTGGCGCCGTGTCATGGCGCCGCGGTGGATGCAGCGGTTAACTGAGGCTAAGCACACAAACAGGAGAAGCTCATCATTAGCAGGTTCTCTGCACCGCTTCAAACAGGAACCTTGGACAGCTCCTCACGCTGACAGCTGCAGCTTCAGGACCCCGGAGAGCTCCGCCGCCGTCCTGAATGAGAACGAGGCTGACTACACTACCCACAATGCGACCCAACAACCTGCTGACTACACTACCCACAATGCAACCCAACAACCTGCTGACTACACTACCCACAATGCAACCCAACAACCTGCAGACTACACTACCCACAATGCAACCCAACAACCTGCAGACTACACTACCCACAATGCAACCCAACAACCTGCAGACTACACTACCCACAATGCAACCCAACAACCTGCAGACTACACTACCCACAATGCAACCCAACAACCTGCTGACTACACTACCCACAATGCAACCCAACAACCTGCAGACTACACTACCCACAATGCAACCCAACAACCTGCAGACTACACTACCCACAATGCAACCCAACAACCTGCAGACTACACTACCCACAATGCAACCCAACAGCAGTTCATTCAGGTGTCTGTTGTTGTTCTTCTTATTGTTGGTTTGAAGTTGTTGTGAGGATCTAAGTATTATATCATGTCAGTGTGTGTGTGTGTGTGTGTGTTTGTGTGTGTGTGTGTGTGTGTTTGTGTGTGTGTGTGTGTGTGTGTGTGTGTGTGTGTGTCAGACTAACAGCTGGGTGTCCTCCAGCAGCAGGTGGTTTGACTAGAAAAGGTCAAAGCTTCATGTCAACAAAACACTGATTAACACACAGCTCACTGTGTGTGTGTGTGTGTGTGTGTGTGTGTGTGTGTGTGTGTGTTCCCATAACGAGACCTCACCTTTTGAATTTCCCATCACCCCCTGCTGTTAAAGGCTCACACACACACACAAACACTGTGTGTATTTATATCGACTTTAAGACACGCCGTTCATTTCCTGCGTCTGACATGACGCTGACATGACGCCCAGTGTTGTTGCCATGGTTACCTGAACTTAAATAAACCTGGAGCACTGTTAGAGAACAGGTGAACTTTAAACAGGTGAGACACAGTGTTCACATCGACCTCCCGACTGTCTGAAACCTGGACGTAGTCTCTGTGACGTCCCCGCAGACTGTCTAAAACCTGGACGTAGTCTCTGCGACGTCCCCGCAGACTGTCTAAAACCTGGACGTAGTCTCTGCGACGTCCCCGCAGACTGTCTAAAACCTGGACGTAGTCTCTGAGACGTCCCCGCAGACTGTCTAAAACCTGGACGTAGTCTCTGTGACGTCCCCGCAGACTGTCTAAAACCTGGACGTAGTCTCTGAGACGTCCCCGCAGACTGTCTAAAACCTGGACGTAGTCTCTGTGACGTCCCCACAGACTGTCTAAAACCTGGACGTAGTCTCTGAGATGTCCTCGCAGACTGTCTAAAACCTGGACGTAGTCTCTGAGACGTGTATGTTGTGTTGGTTATAATCTGATTCGTCCATTGACATGCAGCGGCGGTGGAGATATCACATCAGTGTGTTCACCTTCACCTCACAGACCTGCAGGCGCTCTGCAGGCTGCGTGCTGATTGGACGGTTGTCAATATGTTGTGTTCATGTTTAGATTTTCATGTCAGACTTCTTCTGCTCAGCTGGACAGAAAAACACACCTTTCTGGTTTTCAGCTCTCTCTGTGATTTACAGAGTTTCCTGATGGACAGTGAAGCTCATGTTAGCTCATGTTAGCTCAGTTTGTTAGCTGGGCTGCCTCAACTGTGAGCTCAGAGCACCAGGAAGAAGAAGAAGAAGAAGAAGAAGAAGAAGAAGAAGAAGAAGAAGAAGAAAAAGAAGAAGGAGAAGAAGAAGAAGAAGAAGAAGAAGAGGTGTTCAGGTCCAGCAGTCAGCAGCTTCTATGGACATGATGGCAGAGGAGCAGAGAGTGAAGAGGACGCTGACGGAGGAAGCTAAGAAGAGAAAAGGAGAGAGTGAGGAGACGATGAAAACAGCCACGTTTCATCGTCTCACATTCATCATTCATAAAACTGTCACTGTCCTCAGGAGTGGGCGGAACAAAGTGTAAATTAATTTGATTGACGTTTCATTTCTCTGATAATCAGCTGGGCGGCGTGACGACGTTTCATCACTCACATCAAGTTTCAGCTCAGATTTATCGTTTATTAAAAGCAATTTTTGTCCCTTCAGCTCGAAATATTAATAAAAAAACCCAAACAAATGTGTTTTCATCACGTCTGTTTTAATCACATCACTTCACATCCGTACCTCGTAATGCACACAGCTAGAAGAAGAAGAAGAAGAGGAGGAGGAGGTTTAAAGGCTCAGTGGTCAGCAGCCTCTACAGACATACTGGCAGAGGAGCAGAGAGTGAAGAGGACGCTGTGGAGTAAATCTGGGACTGGTTGCTGAGATCTTGGTGAAATAAAAGGCGCTGAGCTGTGCTGACTGCTGTTGGAGTATTTTTTAAACTGTATTTCTTAAAACTTGTGAAAACAGAACTTGTCATTTAGATTCCTCTCCCCGAGGCGACGGCGTATGAAAGATGCAGCCTTGATTTCCTCTGAACGTGGAAAACACATTGTTGACGCCTCGGAGGCTCGCGCTCATTGATCTCAGATTGATTCGTTCAGATGATTAATAATCAGACGTCTGTTTTCACACGCTGAAATCAAGCCGGCTGAATTCTCCGCAGAGCTGCTAAAAGGAGCATCAGTTAACACGCCTGACTGAGTCTGTTCCCTCGCAGAGAAATAACTCAATAATCCTTTAACACGTAGCAGATATCACACGACTGCCTCGAATCCCCACAGCAACATTTCAAACACGAGGGCCTGAAAACACATTTAAGAGAAAGGCTCGAGTGAAATCAGCCCTGAGCGGAGCAGCAGGGACGCGTGCTCATATCTGACGGTGTGTATATATAATGTGTGGAGACGCTGTGAGAGGTGGAGCGCCCCGAAACTGAACCGATACCGGAAAAGTTGAATGGATGCGAACATCAGCGTGTTGGAGCAGCTGAAATCTTCATGTCGTCTGATGAAAACACAGATCATTAGACACCTGCAGCATCAACGCACGGATCTGAAACGTCTGGTTTCGTCTTCGAAAGTCGATGCAACCAACAGACGATGACGGAAAAGGCAGAGATAGTCGCAAAGGTTAAGAGAAGTCACACCGGGTTCAACCGTCCATCGAGGCTGGCTCCAGAAGTGAGTCAGTCTCCATAAGTCCCCACGTCGGGCATCCATGAATTGAACGCTCCACAACAAACATCAACAGGAAAAGTGAGTGAGTGAGTTTGAGCTCGGCACCGTGACGCCTGCCGGAGTTCAATCAGATTATCAGAGGTTTTAGGTTTTAATTTGGATTTGATCAAATCATCCACGGATCTAATTTGATCATTAAGAAAGTGGAAAAGTCTCAGAGACGATGAACTCTGTGGAGAGCGACCGGCGTGTCTGTAAACATGCTGAATCATTAACATATTAAATAACTGAAAGAAGAGATCCTTCACCTTACTGCGTGTTTTCAGGGATGGTCCTGCCCTTCTCGCACATGCGGTGGTATAAAATAATGTTTTTTGTGACTGATGATCGTCTCTGTTTCACCTTTTCTGCAGGATCTAAAAATTATTTCATATAAATTACATCGTGCTGCTGTTCAGCTGGCAGGCGCTCTCTGCTGCGTGTGCAGCCCTGTAATGTATCCTCTGTCACGTCTACCTGCAGGTCAGTTCCCTCCACTCCGCCCGTCCTCCTCCTCTCCTCGCAGCAGGCGGTGTATTGTCGAGGTCAGTCGGCAGAAGCAGCAGCAGCTTTTCTTTGATCCTCGTCGGAGTCGGACAGATTGGATGTTTCTTCTTCTTTTTTTATCACGTTTTATCACAATCTGAGTCCACGGCCGCCCCGCTGAGGGCGGCGATGAACGCAGTGAAGCGGCCACGCGGTGATGTAGCACCTCGTGATGAACCACGCAGAGCTGAAGCCGCGGGGGAGCCGACCAATCAGAGCAACCTCAGCTGCCAAACATCAACAACAGAGTGTCTTCAAGTTCAAATATAAAGAGAGTTTCACTCCTTCGACCAAATCAACCCAAAAACTGAGCGAGGACTAAACCCGAGCCACAAAGTTTAGGTTCTGATGTTAGTTCCCAAATTTAGTTTAAACTAACTTTTAGTTAGAATCTAATTTCAGTCCAAAAATTAAACCTGAGAAAGTTTGAATGTTTTGATTACGTTCATGAAATCATTTTTTTTTGACTCCTGAAGTTTTCAGCGCTGAGTTTCCTCCTCCGGTGGCCGACCTTGGCTCTCCTTCTCCTCCTCCTTTTTCCTCCTGCGATTATCTGTGGATCAGCTTAATTACAGCTCGTTCATCTTCTCTGCCAGGACTCAAGGACGACACACACACACACACACACACACACACACACACACACACTCCGCCCATTCCTTCCTGCTACAGAAAGTTAATTTTAGGGAAATACTCCTTTAATTATGATTCATATCTGGGTCATTCATAACCATCACCAGCTCCAGACACCGTGTGTGTGTGTGTGTGTGTGTGTGAGCGTGTGTGTGTGTGTGTGTGTGTGTGTGTGTGTGTGAGTGTGTGTGTGTGTGTGGTAATATTAGCATAGAAGCTGCGTGTTGTCTTGGCAACCGATGTCGAGGAGTTATCTGTTGGGACGAGGTTTCCATATTTAAAATCATTTTTTCATTTCATTGTTTTAACATGATTTAAATTTAAACTCAGTCATGTGATCAGACCTCCAAAGACTGGTCATGTGACAAAGGTCGAGTCAGGTCGGATTCGAACCTGTGACCTCGCAGCAAACGGAACAATTAGTGCCTGACCCACATTGTGTTTTCCAGGTAGACGGGCGCGTCGGCACGCTTCACTGCCACTCGTACCGCTTGTTAAACCATCTGTCAAATTACCGTGGCAACAGAGCATCCATCACCCCCATCCATCATCGACAGGAGGCAGCGAGGAGCGGGAAAACACTCCGAGAGGTTTGACAGACGAGAGGAGAGATAACAAGGAGAGGAGGAGGGAACGTAAGGAGGGAGAGGAGAGGAGAGAAAATAATGAAGAGGAGAAGGAAGAAGAGAGGAGGGGAGGAGAAGGAAAGGAAATGAAAAGAGGAGAAACTTAATGAGGAGGTGAAGACAGGGGGAGATGATGAGAGACGAGGAAAGGAAACTGAGGATATTAGGAAAGTAAAGAAAGAGGAGGAACTAGGAGAGAAGGAGAAGAGGAGAGGAAAGTAGGAAATAGATGAGGAGGAGTGATCGAGGCAAGGACGTAAGGAAGGAGTGGATGATGAGAAAAGTAACGGAGGAAGTACAGGTGGTGAGGATGTAAGGGGGAAAGGACACTAGGAGAGAAGGGGAAGAGGAAAGTAGGTAGTAACTCAAAGGAGCAAGTGGGGAAGGAAATAAGTACGTAGGAAAAGGATGAGGAGGAAGAGAAGGATAGAAGAAAAAGGGGAAGGAAAGATGAAGAGGAGAGAAGGAAGAATAGAAGGAAGGAGAGGATGAAGGAGAGAAAATACAAAGATGAAATGGATTCTTTGTGTCACTGAAGAAGAGCAGAATAATTCAGTTTGCTGAAGTCAAGGTGAACTTGTAAACTGTGTCGTAATTCCCCAAACTACACACACACACACACACACACACACACACACACACACACACACACACACACACACACACACCTGATGGATGAAAGCAAATCCACAGAGAGGAAAAAAAATGACAAGAGAGGAAATAAAGGTGGAGAGGAAGGAGGCGAGCAGCAGTGTGTGTTTCCTGTTTTCATACATTAAACTCTGACTTCACTTTTTTCCTCTGCAGGTTTAAAAAAGAAAAAAGAAAAAAGGAGGAAACGAAGACCGCGGAGACCGCAGGAGGAGGAAACGGAGGAAAACAAAAGGAGGTGAAAAGACGAGAGGCAGAGGAGGAAAGGAAAGAGAGCCGAAGACTGCAAAGAGACGAGGGAATGGAAGAGGAGGCAAGGGAGGCAATTAGGACAGGAGGAGGGAAGAGGAAGAAGAAGGTAGGAGGCTAGGGAAGGTGGAAGGGAGGAGGAGGCGGGGGTAAAAATTAGGTAACGACAAGGGAGAGAGTCAGAACGTGATGGAGGAAAGGAATGAAATATGAAGAGGAAGCAGGGAAGCAAACAAGTGGATATGAGAGGAAGGGAGCAAGGAAAGGAGCTGAACTGCTGCACCTCTGTACACACACACACACACACACCTGACTGATCTCTGTGCTGTGATTGGCTGGGTCAAATGATTTGAACTCTGACCTCATCCAAACCTCTGACCATATTTGGTGTTGTCTTTCCTTCCTCCCTCCTTGTTAGAGCTAATGAGCCGTGTCACACACACACCTGCTTTCCTCTTCCTCTCCTCCTCGCTCTTCTTCTCTGCGTTACATAATTGTGTTTGTTTTACACCTTCATCCTGCGAGAAGCAATTATCTTTTTTCTCCTTCACGCCCAAACGGACCGGCGCCGCTCCGCGTTCTGCAGGCAGAGCTCATGAATCTGCCTCTGCGACGATTATCGAGTCAAGCCGCTGATAAACAAGGCGGGACGCGTGTGAATATGAGGCCTCGATATTTATTTTAGAGGTGAGGAATTAAAAACTCGTCCGAGCGGCTACGAGACACTTTATTGACTTTTCATTTCAGCCGTGAGACCGATGGACTGCTTTCAGCCAGAATCTCATTTACTTGCACAAGCCGAGCGATTTCCTGCCGAGGACGACCCAGATATTGAAAGTCAGCATGTTACATCAGCTCCTTTTCATCTGTGCTCACAGCTGAGGATTTCCACAGCTACAGTAGGAAAGACCGGGCCGGGCCGGGCCGGCACACTTTTCACACCCGCTTTATTCCGACCTCACGGCGCCTGCTGGGTTCTTCGATTCACGGAAAACTGTCAAGTTGTTTTCCTCTTTAGTTTGAAGCTTGATTATGTGATGAAGCCTGAACCGGTCGGTCCTCTCTGCCGATGATCTGTCCCCCAGAAAACAGCCTCCGTCTCAGGCAGGGAGAGGCCACGAGTTCCTCCTGAGCCGAGCTCACAGCTGGAAAGCGGCCACCGCCGCTTACAGAGGTCGCGTACGGTCCCGGGAAGGAAGACACGAGCTCATAGAGCTGGATCCAACGCTGATATCGGCCTTTCCGTCTGTTTTAGAAGACACATGTTTGTTAGCTGCTGTTAGCTCACTCTGTTAGCTGGGCTGCTCAGAGCTCACAAACAAGCCGTACTCTCTGATGTTGACCCGGCACACTGAGTCACCGCTGTTCACCTCCGGCTGCTTTCTTCCACTAATTCTCAGCACTTCTCCTGCGTCAGGTTTTAGGGGTCTGAGGGGGAGGCGGCGTCTCCCCCGGGGGGGAGCATGGAGGGAGAAACGTGTGGCAAAGATACAGGAAATCAGTTATTGCGGTTTGAGTGTTGATTTGGCCGCTTATCAACCCCGTCAGCGGTCGGAGCTGCAGCCGTGGATGTGACACACAGCTCGGGGAGGATATTAAAGTGCTTTAAAACTCTTAGTGCCGCAGTTTACATCAAAAATAGCACTGAGTCATAAACACAGTGAGGCAGAGACAGCGTGACTCACTCCTGGAGCCGGCCTCAGGTGGACGTCAGAGGAACTGCAGCTTGTGTTGGCTTCACTTCACAGCCGTGGAGGTTGCTGCTTGGTTGAGACAGACAATAACAAACAAATTGACCAACTGAGGCAACGACAGACGGACAACTCCGACCTCCTTCAAGATGAAATGTTGCTTTCCTGTCATTTTCTCTGTGACCTCTCCGCTCTGTGTCACGTTCACGTTATGAGAAGTCCAGATTCACACGGAGACGCCGAGAGACAGACAGCATGACACACACACACACACACACACACACACACACACACACACACACACGCGCGGCGATGAGTGAGTAAAAATAAATTCAGACAGATCAACAATGACAGACGAGCGCAGACAGACAGTCTGTCAGCGTCTCTCTATTCTAGTTTTCTGTCGGCCGCGCTGCAGCTGCCGTTACTCACCATGTGAGAATGTGATGTTTAAATTGCTGCATATTTTCCTCTCGGCAACACCAATCTGTCACAGCAACGCAGCTCAGTGTGTGTGTGTGTGTGTGTGTGTGTTTTGTCAGACAATCGATGGTGAAATTGATCAGAGACAATTTTTTCAGGCTGCTGCGACGAGAGATGTTATTCTCTGAAACTAAACGGTCGTGTTGCTCCGTGCTGCTTCTGTTCGTGTGTCGTGTTCCAGATTTTATGATTTCATCTTTTTTCAGTGTGGTTCAAGTTCTGGATGAACCCGGGCGGCAACCTCGGACTCCTCTGACGCCCGCCTCAGGCTGGCTGCAGAAGTGAGTCAGTCTCCATAAGTCCCCATGTTCAACTTCACGGCAGAAATAAACATGTTTAGAGTTTTCATGTCAGAGAACATCAGCACGACGTCGTCGTCGCTCTCTGCAGCTTCCTCACCTGCAGCTCCGTCTTTCATCGGCTGCTCCTGCCTGCTGGTGCTAATCTGGAGAAACTCTGACTTTTGCGAGTTAATGAGGAGAGCCTGAACACACCATTAGTTTTGGGACTTTGTGAGGTTAGCTGCAGGAACACATGATGATCCAAAATGGCTCCCTTTGAGCCATTTCTACCCGCGCCTTGGTTTTAAATAAGCCGAGCTGACCGGAGATGAATTTCTCCACGTTGATTTACTTCGTCTGCATTTAAATTACCGCCGGTAGAAAACGAAGGAGAGGAAGGAGAGGAGTTTTTTTGTTTTGTGGTTTCACCCTCCAGGAAAGAAACTAAAAAGCAAGAAGAAGGAGAGAGGAGGAAGAGGAGGAAGAGGAGGAGGAGGAGGAAGAGGAGGAGGAGGAGGAGGAAGAGGAGGAGGAAGAGGAGAGTTTTTCCTGCAGGCCAAGGGGAATCAATCAAGCCGACACACCTGTCTGTCGCTCAGTCTGAAATAAAGAAATAAGAAAAACAACTGAGCTGAATTATTTATTATTATGGAGCTAAGAAGTACACACACACACACACACACACGCACGCACAGCACACACACACACACACACGCACGCACACACACACACACACACACACACACACACACACACACAGTCTATCAGCTGTGTTTGTTGCTCAAAGCGAGTGAGCGTCCTTTCCTCTGTTTCTTTATCCCCTCCATCCTTCCTCTCTAATCATAGCCTGGCAGGCTGCTCGCTGTGTGTGTGTGTGTGTGTGTGTGTGTGTGTGTGTGTGTGTGGTGTGTGTGTGTGGTGTTTGTGTGTTTAGAAGAACCTGAGGAAATAAATTCAAACAGGGAAAAAAGGAGTGACAGGAGGAAAGAAAGAAAGATTGAAGGATGAAGAAGAAGAAGAAGAGGGAGAGGTTTAAACGTGACGCCTGAAGGCAGAAAAACAGCTGCTGCACACACACACACACACACACACACACACACACACACACACACACACACACACACACACCAAAGGCTGGACGAGGACAGTCGGCATGTGTGTTTATTTGAGCGCAGATGTTCTTAATTTGATCTAATTATCTTTCTTCTTGTTTACTCTCCAACACGGAGAAAGAGAGAGAGGACTCACTACGATGGACGAACGATGGTGCGTTCAGGGACGGCGTGAAAAGTTAAACTTAAAGTCCCCATGAAGTTTTTCTAGAGTTTGTCATTTCCTGATAAATCATAAAATAGTTGTCGATGATGTCATCCTGTACTCGGGCAGGGGGGCGTGTCCTAATCTTAACATCCAATGAAACGCTTCCTCTCGCTTTTAAAAGGTCTTATCACGGCGTTGGACAGCCGGCCGGCTTCGCTCTTCGTGGAGACATTAGAGTGTCATTTAATAATCCTTACGTGCTCACATTAATGCTGCTTTTCACAGCGTTCGTCCATGAAAGCCACCAGGTGTTTTGAATAACCTGCGGGCAGAGCCGCGTGCGCTAAAAGGTTAATGTGTTTTCTCATCGGATCCTCTTTGAAAGAAGCTTTCTCTCCGCTCGATGTCACAGTCTGAAATATAAAAAGCTAACAGAAGCAGGAATTATTTATTTCTCTCCTTGTAATCACACATTTCTCTTTCATAATTTCTTTCTTCCTCTTTCAGGTGTGTTTTTTTTTCTCTCCCTGCAGCGCTCTGACTCACTTCATGTGTTTTGTTTTTTAAATAAAGGCCAGACGAATGAAATACTTTGTCATCGTTGCTCGTTATTAGAAAACACAAAATGTGTTTCTATTAAAGCGTCCAGCCATGCAGAACAGCTCACACAGTGTGTGTGTGTGTGTGTGTGTGTGTGTGTGTGTGTGTGTGTGTGTGATAAATCTCACAGCAGATTGTTGATTTAAGGATAAAAAATGACAAAACAAACATTTGTAAACTTCCATAGATAAAAAAAAAATGTTGTCAAAGGTCAGAAGAGTTGGAAGTTTTTTCCCAGCAAATTCAGTTTAAATATTCATGAACTGTAACTTTGGGCTCCGGGTCGGGAGAAGTACGTAACGCTTTACGGCACTAAGTCACACAGCACCAACTATTTCACTGATTCTGGTGAAACTGGATCAGATTTTATGGAGAAAATGTTTCCTGGTTTTCCCTCTGATGTCCTCCGGCTGCTCCGCCTCAACTCTCTGTGATTTACAGAGTTTATGATGGACAGTGAAGTAAACTGCTGACAGCTGGAGCTGCTGTTAGCTCATGTTAGCTCAGTTTGTTAGCTGCTGTTAGCTCATGTTAGCTCAGTTTGTTAGCTGTCTCTCTCTGGAATCTGGAGCCTCCAGGTGTACCAGTGTTGTGCTAGAACCGGAGCCGGGCGAGCAGCCATTGTAACCAGGCTCAGCAGCTTCTATGGACATGATGGCAGAGGAGCAGAGAGTGAAGAGGACGCTGACGGAGGAAGCTAAGAAGAGAAAAGGAGAGAGTGAGTGAGCGAGAAGCCGCCGGACAAGAGTAAATCTGGGACTGACTTTTAGTGGTTGGTGAGAGCTTGGTGAAATAAAAGGCTGAAAGACAGACGCCGAGCTGGCTGACTGCTGCTGGACTAGTCAGTAAGATTAGCTGCTGCTGCGTCTGCTGCTGTTTGGCTGGTTTTTGTGTGTGTAGCGTTCTTCCTGTTTGAAACCAAACGGCTCTCATTTGTATTTCACCCTCAACTTGAACCAATCACACTTTCATTGCCCTTCAGCAAACCAATCAGTTCCGCCCTCCGCAGCCTTAGTCATGTGCATAATGAGCTGTCAGCCAATCGTGTTCTGCCTCGGGCCAGACACTGCCACGTGATTGGATGCCAGTTATGTGTATAATAACCTAAACACCTGAGCTCCTTTCTAGCTGAAATGAATCAATTAGTGTGTAATTACACTGAGAGGAGTGATTGCTTTCATACGTTAAAGTGAGGACGCTGTTCAGAGGCTCTTTGAGGAAAACTTTAATCCAACAGAGACGATTTGAGGCAGAGCTGGAAGATTTTGGGGGGATTGAGGTCACTGCACTTTTGTTGGACGTTCCCTGAATGTTTTGTGGATGTTTCTATTTTTAAAAAAAGACTAATGGTGTCTCCTTAATCCATACCACCAGAACTCTGAGCTGGTTTTGAGTATGTAATGTTCTCAAACCACACAGCACGACTTTATTTATTCTGCCACGATACAATAAATAAAGTAAACTAACCATCATGACTGTGTGCTAACACGCCCTTTGCTCATGCTGCAAAACATTCTTGTCTCGTACGCATCAGAACCGGGACCGAACAGAACCTCTCAGTGTCCAGGCTCCAGTTCAGTTAGCTACACGGCTAAACCGAGCTAACCACAGTTAGCGCTTCACTACTTAGCGATGTTTGCGTCAAGTAACGGTAGCTAATGTTAGCAGGGAGCTAACTTGGAGAGAAGACACTAATGTCATTAAGTTGATGTTAGCTTTACATCCAAGCTAACTAATGTTAGCACTACATTAGCTTTAGCACCAAACCAACTGGTTCAGACTTACATTAGCATTAGCTTCAAGACAGCTAATTAGCACTCATGTTTACCTCAAAGTAAGCTAATGTTAGACGTTAGCGTAGTGTAGCCAATGCTAGTGATTAGCTACATTACTGTTAGCCTGCTGTCGTTTTCTACAGTACAAACTCTAAAATATCACGAAGAACTCCTGAAAACACTGAAAACACTTGAGGACGGAGGAGTTTGACTTTAAGTCCACGTGTCGAACTTGTTAGCAAACAGTGTTTTGTTCACAGCATCATCATTCATCCGGGCGTCGTGTTTGTGTCACCTGATGAATGAAAGTCTAACACTCGCTCTGCTCTGGCTCTGTGTTTCTGCAGTCCTCAGGGAAATATCCGGCTCTTTAGCTGCTGAACGCGTCACTGTGTCAAAATGTTGTCGGCTGGAAAAGGTCAATCGCCTCGCAGCGCCACACAGATGTCTTCTGAGCTCATGAGCTGATGCCTGAAGCTGTAATACACAAATATTATTGTACAAAATGGTGGCCTCTTTTTTTATTTTACAGTTCATCTGCTGAGTAACGAACGCCAAAGTTAGAGCAGCTGCTGAAGCGTGAGCGGCCTCGGCAGACATTTTCACTCTGCTGTAAAACTGGCACTGTCTTAAAGCAGTTTGTTGATGATCATGTGACCTTCAGATGGACGTGGTCAGAAATACTTTGTCATTATAGTTTTTATTTCATCTCCTCCCGCCTGTAACTGTGAATATGGAACGCTGTGACGTGCTGCTGCTGTATGTGTAATGTATACTGCCTCTAATAGACACAAAGAAAGAAGAAGAAATAAATCAGAGGTGAACAAATGAGAAGATAGATGAAATAAAACCACCAGCATCAAACAGGCACTGCAGAAGAAGAAGACGAAGAGCGGGAGGAGAGGAAGCCGAGCGGAGCGGGTCAAGAGACGCCGATGACGGACTGAGTGAAAAGATGAATCACATTCGGAGGCGACCTCCATTACCCTCGCTCCTCTTCCTCCTCTCGATGGAGAGCGCGAGCGCCGGAGCAGAGTCTGAGTGCAGAAACGTTACATAAAGACGCGAGACAAGGACTTCATCAGGTCTTCATTAAAGCCGACGCCCGGCCGCACAATGAGGCGAAGGCGTGAAGTGAAGAGACAAAAAGGAAGTGAAGGGTCAGAAATGAAGCAGTCAGTGCTGGGTGAGCGGAGGGAACGGCCAATCACAGCAGAGTTTAGAGTGACAACAACCAATCACAACTCACATATTAAATAAACTAAACTGATTTAAAAAGCGTGTTTCCTGAACGCTGTTCATGCCGACATGTTCGTGCAATGTCTGCATTCGTGTTTTTAGAATTATCGTATTTCTGCGATATTTTCTGAAGCATGATCTTTACGTCGGAGAAACGTTTGTGTTTTGTTGTGTTCAGGAAATGAAATCTCGTCTTTAGATGTCGCTTTTTGGGAATTCGTGTTTTCCGAGACGTCGTCACGTTTCTGGAATGATTTGACCAACCTTTGTGTGTGTGTGTGTGTGTGTGTGTGTGTGTGTGTGTGTGTGTGTGAGATCAGTGTCTCTCTGTCACTCCAGCTTAAATGAAACAGACCACACACACACACACACACACACAGTGTTATCTGGTGTCATCTTGTCCCATTAAAGAGCTTCTTCTCTTCTTATCAGCTCACACACACACACACACACACACACACACACACACACACACACACACACACAGCTATCAGTAGCACACAGCTTAAAGGGGGAGGTTGTTGTAGTTTTTATTTTTGCTAAAGGTCGGGGCAGTCAGACATTTTTCGGAGCGCAGAGCTTCCTCTGCTAAATTTGTGATACAGAAAAGATCAAACTCTTCCGTGTTCGCCTCGGGTCACGAACGCCGAGCGTCGACCTGTCCTGTGATCGTTTCAGCATTTTGAGTCCTGAGCAGGAAAACAGGAATCACTGGACGACGTTTAAACTTATTATTATTATTACATGTGATCTATGAGTGTGTGTGTTTGTCTCTGTCTCAGTGACCTGTACTGACGCACCGTGTGTGTGTGTGTGTTTCTGTCTTCCTGTCCTGTGTGTGTGTTTGTCAGTAAATGTTCTGTCTGGATTCATGCTTCTGTTTTTTGGCACAGAGCTGTTTGATTCATGCTAAAGCCTTTTTCTTCACGAACACTGCCAGTGCCATGATAGTTTAATCCCAGTGAAGTTTGCTTTAATCCCAGCAGAGACTTTTAATCCTGTTACTGTTTGTGTCTTTAACAAGTCGATTTATATGCAGAAGCTTCAGCAGCGTCAACAATCCTGAGATTAAGTCTAAAATAAATGATTTCAGGCCTTTATGAAGCCGGATTAGATACAAGTAATCACAAGACGGGGTAAGTCAAACCTTCCCTTCTGTCTGGATTCTTTCTGCTCCGTCCTCCGGTGGATCTGTCCATTCGTACCCAACAGGTGATAAAAACACCTGTAACAATCTGAAAATGAGAAGCAGAGGTCGACGTGCAGAGAGCTTTCTGTGGTGCTGCTCAGAAGAAAAAGGAGCCCGGCAGCAGCAGCGGCAGCAGCAGCAGCGTCGGTGTGGACATAATGGAGCGAGTATAATGACTGAATACAATCCAGAAAGTCCTTTCTGAGCAGCAGATCCACGAGTTCAAAGGTTTATCTGAGTTACACAAGAGTTTGTAATATTCACAGACAGCGCAGCTCCCTCAAAGTTCAGTTCACGCAGATTAAAATGAACTAGTTCACATTCATTTATTCAGGAAGTTCAGCCTCCAGGTCACAGATATTTTCCTTGAAGTCCTTGTTCGGTGTCTGTACCTGCCTTCTCCACACACATGCTGGGAAGGCTGCAAACCAATAACTTATCCCATGAATGGAGGCTGCAGATCTCTGACAGCAGATAGTCCGGTCCCAGTCTGTTTTTATGAAGCGGTAAATGCTGCAGTTTGACTCGGAGGAACTGCTGGTTACCGTGAACATCATATTTCAGTCTGCTCTGTCAAACGTCTCTCACGCTCATTCACAGAGAACTGTCACTCAAACAAGCATTTTGTTTTACTCAGTCAACAAACATCTCAGACAAAAACAGAGAGAGAGTCAACATCAAGTTTCTGAGTTTTTGAGTTTGGGGAACTTTCTAAACTTTCTACAACATGTAAATTTCAGAATGCTCACGTTCAGATTTCGTTCGGGCGAACGTGAGCATTCTGAAATCTGCAGCAGAGCTGACTAACTCTGACTCACGCCCCGCTTCATCGTCTGTTTTCCTCCAAATGGAGTCATAACTCACTGAATGAACTTCACGCTGTGTGGACGAAGACTTGAAACTGAGAGACTGCGACCGTGAACTCATGAGTGAATAAATCAAACGAGAAGCCGGCTCACTTTTCCTTCGTCGCCCCCTGTTGGCCAGCGTTCAGACACGTCTGCAGTGGCCTCACTCGTCATCCTCAGAAACTCTGTCCGCTAATTACAGACTGTCAGTGCTTATTAACAGAGAGGAGCTGAGCAGCAGCAGCAGGAGGTGACGAACTCCCAGATTCATTTCCATATTTTTTTTTTTTTATCTGGGAGGAAGAAAAATCCTGAGCGCAGCCCGTCCATCATCCTGCTGCTCTTCTTCTTCCTCATTTCTTTTTCTGCTTCGAGTGAACTCGCTGGATTTATTTTGTTCTTCAGTCTGTGTGTGTGTGTGTGTGTGTGTGTGTGTTGATAACAGTTCTCGTCTGATAATCAGCTACAATTATGTCCCAACTGAAAGAGACAGTGAAGAAGTGGGTGGAAGGAGGAGAGAACTATTGATATGGTAATATCTGTCTCTCTCTCTCACACACACACACACACACACACACACACACAGGCCTACATTACAGCGTGACAGCAGCAGAATAGAAGGTTTCATTTTCTGTCTCACAAACCTTTCATTACGACGAGAGACTGAAACCGCTCATTAGAGACGCGGAGAGGTGTTGCATTCAAGTGAAGTCGTGCAAAATGAAATTGGAGGCGACGAAGCCTGACTGTTTAATTATTATTATTATTATCTGCAAATTTAGAGCCTTTAAAGTCTTTTCACACCAAACAAGACTTGCAAAACGAGCACTTAGATTCTCGGAGATTGATTTCCGTATAATGAGCTCGTTCTCGCAGGAACCTGTCAAAGTCTTCGAACATGTGAACTCAACACGAGTGTTCTCGTCTCCAGCTGTACTGAAGCAACTCCAGCAACTGTAAGCAGAGTGAGCAACAAGCGGAGCGAGTCATGGACTCCTCAGGACCTCTGAAGGTGTGCTGTGGAGACCAGATCAGCTCGGGGTCCTTCGTTCGCTGATGACGTCGCACGATATGATTGGCTGAGAGTTGTGATGGCCTGTAGTCATGGCAACTAGATAGAAGCTGTACGTCGGAGAGTTGGTTTTCGTGGCGTTTCCGTGATCGGCAGCAGCTCGCTATCATGGAAGTCACGTAATCAGATCTGGTACCTACACCGGCACCAAGAAGTTTTCAAGGAGGCGGACTTGTTCGTCCGACACATCCCACAGATGCTCGATTGAGATCTGCAGAATCTGGAGGTCGAGTCAACCTTAAACTTGTCGTGTTCCTCAAACCATCGCTGACCCACGTTTGCTTCTGCTGCCGGTCCAACAATGTTCCAGCCGACCCAACAGAACTCTTCCAACGTGGTGCCGCGTGTTCAGGAGCGGGACCGGCTGACGGATGATGGATCAGCTTCAGCTGCGTTCTCCACGGCGACGCAGAAGCTGTGAGTGGACTGCCAGAGTGAAGTCGGTTTGATGTTGAAACTTTCTTTAAACTGTATTCAAACACACACCACTCACACACACACACACACACACACACACACACACACACACAGTGTAGTGATGTCAGATTAATAGTGCTGAGGTGCGTTCAGGGCCTCGGGCTGCAGATAGAACCTCAATCATCCATCAGCGCTGACTGCTGATATAATTACTACACACACACACACACACACACACACACACACACACACACACACACACAGGTTCTGTCATATTCCAGTTTTTTTTACACTTGTCTCAAGAAAACAACCAATTTCCTCTGAACATTTCTATTTACCTCGACGCTCTCTGTTTCTCTCTGACAGCCTCGCTCTGTCGTCTCCTGATTGGCTGTGAGTTGCACGCTCTCTGCTGATTGGTCTTTAATTAACGTCCTGTCAATCACAGCTTCCCGGGAACAGCTCAGCAGATGTTTGATGTGTTTGTTGGCTGAATCAGTTCGTGTCTGTGTGGATGTAGCATGAAGGCGGAGCTGCTCCGACAGTCGATGCCATCCATTAAACCCACGTCTTCCCTCGACGCCTTTACACGCCGCGCTGCACATGAGATCACTTCCTGTTCTAACGACCTCGCAGGGGAGCGCTGAAACCAAACAGACCAGGATGAAATAAGAATTAAAAGAACATCGGCTCATGTCTCCGCTGCCCTCCGGTCACTTCACGCTGCTTTTACGCAGCCTCGTCCTCGTTTCTCTGTTTTTCTGTTGACGACTGAACGAGGCTGAAACAGTGATTGGACCTCAGGTGTCAGGAAACAGGAAGCAGAACCCTGTGCACTTCCTGATTTTGAGGTGTTTCCTGTAAAAAGCGCCACATACGGAGGGAGCTCTTCCAGACCTCCTCTACCGCTGAATACTATTTAAAGACTTCACGTTGTTGCTGTCTCCACGGTTACTAACGATGTTTGACGACAGTTTTTAGTCACCAACATAATTAAATGATTTCTCGGAGGTTTGATTTCTTGTAATCACAACTTAATTGTCTCATTATCCGAAGATATCAAATGATTTTTTTCTTCCCCATAAATTTTTTATCAGCGTCGAAGGTTGAAAATTACAACTTAATTATCTGCTCGTCTCAAAATAACTTGAATGTTTCTGTAAAAGTGTTTCACTCGGAGGAAACACTGACTAACGACTAAATGTGTTCTGTGTTTTTTCTATGATGCTGTGAAACAAATGAGACGTAACACAGACATAACAAAGTTAGCTGCACGGCTAACCAGCTAACAGCAGCTACAGTCCCTGGAAACACGCAGGCTCTTGCGTGGCGTCTTGAATCAGATGGAGGGTGCGTTTAAGAACAACCCGTTTCAAAGTGTTAAAAAACTGTTAAAGTTGTTGTTTCTTTTCAAACAGCTGCTCGGTGTCAGCACTGCTTTGCACAGCGTTATGTAAATATTCTGAGTCCGAGATTAGAAATTATGCAAAAGCCTCCACGAGTCCTCGACTCTGTTGCCATGGTGAAACGGTGTAATGCTGTAACTCTGCTGCTGGACTGTGCTGCTGCTTCATGAGACTGAAACACAAAGAGGATAATGTGTATGACACACACACGCACACACACACTCTGTCTGTGACATATTAATCTATATTCATGCTCTGAGAGCTCAATAACCTAAACCCGGATTTATTTCACACACACACACACACACACACACAGAAAACCAGTGAGTTCAGTTTTAGTGTCTTAGTCTGAACGAAGACGAACAGAAATTAAATTAATTCAGTTTGCAGAGATGAAAAAATGCAAATGAATATTCAGTGTGTGTGTGTGTGTGTGTGTGTGTGTGAGAGTGTTTCGCCTCGAGGAAAATCAGCTCAACTTTCATTCATATTGAAATGAACCAGCGAGACAGAGAAGAAGAAAGGAGGATTAAGAGGAGATAAGAGAGGAAGAGAGGAAGGACAGGAAGGAGAGGAAATGTGGAGATGGGGAAGGAAAGGAGGAGATAGGAGTCAGTGTGACATTATCTGTGGTTCCTTGTTTCACTGCTGTCAGAGAGCAAACTAATCCAGTGTACACACACACACACACACACACACACACACACACACACACACACTGTAGAAGTGATTATCCATCAAAACAAAAGTTTGGTGAGAGGCAGCTCATTTTTAATTACTGTGAGCTAACACAGCTAACAAACTGAGCTAACAGCAGCTAACGGACTGAGCTAATAGCAGCTAACGGACTGAGCTAAAGGACTGAGCTAACGGACTGAGCTAACAGCAGCTAACGAACTGAGCTAACAGCAGCTAACAGCAGCTATCAAACTGAGCTAACAGCAGCTAACAGCAGCTATCATACTAAGCTAACATTAGCTAACAGCAGCTATCATACTGAGCTAACATTAGCTAACAGCAGCTATCAAACTGAGCTAACATTAGCTAACAGCAGCTATCATACTGAGCTAGCATTAGCTAACAGCAGCTATCATACTGAGCTAACATTAGCTAACAGCAGCTATCAAACTGAGCTAGCATTAGCGGCTGTCCTCACTCTTCATGGTGGAACAGGTGCAGCGTTGCTTTAATAAACTCGGAGTATTAAAGTTCAATTTGTTCACGGCCTCTTTTGTATTAATGTTTCCTCCTTAACGAGCTTCAGTCATAACGAGTGTTTACTCTTTAATAATGTTTCACTGTTTGCACTCTTTCCCACGATCGAGCTGTTACCGTGGTAACCGTGGATTATGCTTGTTATCAGAAAATGAATTACAGTTTTCTCTCTCTGTCTTCCTGTCCTCCATTCAACTGTGTGTGTGTGTGTGTGTGTGTGTGTGTGTGTGTGTGTGTGTGTTATCTAAAATGAGATTCTTCTCGACGGACAGAAGACATTTAGAATAATAACAACCTTCACACTGATGTCCTTTCCTCCTCCCTCCCATCCTTCTCTCACCTCCTTCCTTCCTTTCATTCTGTTACCTTCCTACTGTCCTTGTTTTTCCTCCTTCCTTCTCTTCTTTCCTCCTTCCTCTCTTTCCCTCCTTGTTCCCTTTTTACCTCCTTTTCTCCTTCATCCACATTTTCCTCTTCATCTCCTCCTTTCCTTTCCTTCCCGTGCTGCTTGTCTTATTTCATCCTTTGTTTTTGTGTCTGATGGCTCATTTTTCCTTTAATATTGTTTTAATGTTGTTTTAAAAAAGAATAATTGTGACGACGCCATTGCAGAAGATGAAAGAAGCTGTCAAATAAAGCCTGAATTAAGACAATACAAGGAGGGAGGTCTTCACTTCCTTACATCCTCCTCCTTTCCTGTGTCCTTACTTCCTCTTCCTTTCATACTTTTACCTGCAGCAGCTTCTTCCTCTTCCTCTTCCTCTTCGTGGTTATAAACTCGCCGTTCCGTCTGAGAGAACGACAGATTCAATTTGGTCTTTGCAGTAAGCGGCGGACTGCCTGCCTCCCTCTTCTCTCGTTTCCGTTCTTAGAACACCAAAGTTAGTCCTCTATCTCTGTGATTCTCTCTCTCTATCATCTGTTCAGCTCATTTCTCTCTCTGTCACATCCTTTCCGGGTCCCATTAATCTCCATGCACGCACACAAACACACACAAACACACACAGTATAAACTCACACAAACACTGGGGGAGATTTCCCATGATGCCGTGGGAAAAAAACAGTGGAGTCATTCATCACTGAGGATGAAGTTTAGATGCACACACACACACACACACACACACAGCTCTGGACGTTGCTGGTTTGATTCCCGACGCTCCGTTCGGTCTTCTTGCAGTTAGAGGATGAAAACTCTGCCAGCTGCAATTTGTGGTGAAATGTTCTGGAAAAATGGGGGACACCTGACTGCTCACGCCGTTTCCACGGCAACTGCATCAGCATCACAGATGAGGCAGACCAACTTTTACTACGCCGCGACAGTCGACGGTTCAGGTTCTAAAGTCACAGGTGAGCTGACTTCATCCATTTGTGCAGTTAAAAATCACATCAAAGTGATTGGAAATATTTATTTTATTATCATAAATGCAGGAAAAGGTTTGAATGATTAAACATAAACGTTCCTCCACTCTCAGCTTTTTGGTGGTTTGTAACTGTGGACAGCGGCTGGCAGGCTGAGCACCGGCAGGGGACCAAAAAAAAAGTTTTTTAAACTCGTCTAACTTTCAGCTCAGCGTGTCACCTCAGCTGATCAATCAAACATCTGCAATGAGTTTAATCATACGGGAACATCAGCAGGTTTTTTTCATGCAACCTTTGGTCTGCGTGTACAGACCGCTGGAGACTTCTGGACGAAATCTGTGGATCTGTTCACGTAACAATCCCACCACTGCTGGCTCCATCTCACTCTGCTGTAGCTGACCTCAGTGTTCGCGTGACCTGTTACTCTTCTTCACTGAGCACTAAGGCTGCGCCGACCTTCGGTCCCCTAATGCGGTACTAATTAGTGGATTGACACAGACTGAATTACACACAAGGTTAACCACTTTAATATCGTCCAATCAGAAAACACAGGAAACCACAGCGGTGCAAACAGGAAGTAGGAATAAACTCTGCTCTGCAACTTCCTGTTTCCGTCACGTTTTGGTCCCGTCGTCATCATCGTCATCATCATCACATCACATTTTTTTTTCATCTACTTCAACATCTTTAAACTCCACATTTTAAACTTTAAATATATTTGTATGATTTACAGTGTTTATCGTACATGGGCAGATTCGTCGTGTGCTTTGTGTCTGTAAACCACGTTTCCCTGACGGACAGGTTCAAAATGCGCTGAGTCATTATAATTAGAATAATACCAATTAGCTCACATCAACAGTTAAGTCAGTCCTGATCGTCATCATAATAATCTGAATTATCATAACTTTAATCATCACGACTGGCACAGCAGTCATCGTCACCACCTGCTGCTGTCATCATCACACACACACACACACACTCACTGGACACACAGTGTATAGAAGCAGGCACACCCATAAATTCATATATGGCTCCATTATTAACATCAAAACCGGATCTAACAGAAGAGGAACAACTTGAAAATGTTCAGCTGGACCGAGGTCAACAAAAGTTCATCAGGATTCATTTCAGGTCCTTCAAAAGTTTCCAGGTCGGCACCCCCGAAAGATTCACACAGGAGTGTTTCACTGTTTCCGAGACTCCACAGTTCGTAAAAGCCGTCACGCTGTACAATCCATGCAGCCATCGCCGACCTGCCGTCATCACATCTGTCAAACTGTTTTTAACTCCACCGTCACCCTGTAGGATCCTCATCAACGACAAGGTCGTCCGTGAAGAATTCGTCACGCTGTAGAATCGAACACGTGACGCAGTGAAATCCGTCACGCCACAGAATCCATCATGCTGCAGAATCTGTCGTGCTGTGAATTCCTCCGTTATGTCTAATCTGATGATAAAACCTTAATCTGTAAAAAGCCGTGTCGTCTGCATATAACGACAGCCGCACTGTCTCGTCTGTCTCCTCAGTTTTACGTCCCGTCCGCTCATTTATTCAGAAATCTGGGGACGGGACAAAGGATGGACTAAATGCTAATCGCTGAGTGGCTAAAAGTAAAATCTTTCTGTCGTGCAGTTGAAGCTGATGCGCTTCATCCAACAACGTTCTGGTTTTGTGCTTTGTGTTTTCATTGGTCAGTCGTCGGGGTTGTCATAGTAAGTTTTTACAGTCCTGTGGAGCCGGCTGCACAAAACACCAAAGTGTTCTCCTTAAGTATGAAACTTAAGGCTGTTTTCCTTAACTGAAGGACTTCAACAGTCCGCCTCAGTTAAGGAGAATCTTTAAGGCATTTACAGCATTTAAAGAGTTTACAGCATTGCAGTCCAACAGTTCTGCTTGAACTCACAAAGTTGCTCAGCGATAATTAAAATAAAATGTAGAAACATTACACTGCTGTAGGAACTCAATACAAGTAAATGTGATCTGCAAACTAAAAAAAAAAAACACAAATGTGGGAGGAAATTAATTCAAGAAGTCTCCAAGAGAGATCCAAAACAAAATGCCACAACCCGTCTGCTTGGTTTCCGTCCTGATTCTGCTTTTCACGGCCAGAACAAACAACTTAACTGAGGCAACGATGGAGTCAGGCGTTCCTTCAGTTTTTGATTTCCTTAACACTTTAACTTTCTTTAAGATACAGAGCAGAGTTACTGTGGACAGGAATATCTTAACTCAAGGTGTTTTGTGCAGCCGGCTCTGAGGAGTTACTGTCAGGTTTCATGAGGAGTTGATTGGCTGACAGATTTCAGGTGAGTGTTAACGAGCTGCTGAATGTGTGTTTTGTTTCCTTCAGTTAAATAGAACGAGCAGTCAATGAGGCTTTCTCAAAGCTGCTGTCATTTAACACCAAAACATTAAACTAAAGTTATGAATCTTTACACTGAAAAGAAACAGGAAGTGATGTTTGATGAGGAAGAACGTGTGACCTATAATTTCTAGAATATTCTCTCGTGTCTCGTCACGATTTGGTGGATTTACATCTGGAGCCGTTCACTTTAAATGATTCTGCTCCGTTTCCTCTGACTGAGACACATTTTGGACATTTTCTTTCAATTATTATTTCCAGCAGTCGTTTGATTTCACATCAGGTCAAAAATATTTACTGATGCACAGAACTTCTGGAATGTTATCGCTCTGACGCTTCTCCATCCAGCTCAGAGACAATAATAATGTCAGATTCAGTTTCCGTCACACCTCGGCTGCGTCCCAACACGACTTTAATGTGACAAACACTCCATTCGCTTTCTCACTTTTGAAATATTTTCCAGCTCAGCTGGTTCAAACACAAAAACAGACCACAACATCGCGGCGTCTCAGCTGTTCTTCCACATGCTGAAGTTATTACCAGCTTTTCATATTCAAACGCTGAAGCGAGGCTCCAGTGAAGCCCGCCGGTCTCCCAAACTGCTGAGAAAAAAAAAACCAAAAGCTGCTTTTGAAATGAAAGCTGAAGCGGCGTGAATGTTGTGGAGAGTTAATGAGTGTGAAGGAGACACACGGTCCATGTAGTGTTTATCACAGCTCACGCTGAAGATGTTGACTGCTGGGAAATCTGCCTTTTACGGTCAGCAAACACACCAGGGTCTGATTTAAACTGTTCGGGTCTCTGGTTTGTAGTCGGCCAATCAAAATGCAGAAAATTACAGATATGAACGTCATCGCCGTGCTTGTATCCTTTACGAGTGATACGTTTTGGTCTGGATGTGATTTTTGGCTGATTTCAGGTCCAGTGTGTCAGATTTAGGAGAATCTATTGGCACAAATTGAACATAATAAAAATCATCAGTGTATAATAACCTGAACATAATAAAGAATCGTGTTTTTGTTGCCTTTAAATGAGACCTCTGCCTCTACAGTGAGAGCGGCCCTCTTCTACAGAGTCAAACAACACGCTGATCGAGATATGGCCTCATTTTGAGTTTTTACACATGCTTGGAAGGAGAGGGTGAAGGGAGAGTATTCATTCGGTTGCAATCTGCAACTTGACCACTAGGTGTCACTAAATCCGACACACCGGACCTTTAATCGGACGATCGAAAGTTCTCGGACACGAGAAACCGTCAGGAAGACGGAGCGGGACGTATCGTGCTCCGAACTTTCAGTATGTCAGGAAGGTTACAGGAGGCTTTGAGTATTAAACTTATTTTGTAGCTTCCTGAAAACATATTTTTGGCTTTTAATTCAATAAGCAACCGCACCGACTGATTATCTCCAGCTGTGACGCCTCATTCTGCCAATTTCAAACATCACAATGAAGTGTTTTCAAGGCTAGCTGCTTCAGTCACCTAAATTTTTACCTTTTCCAGTTTAACCACATCAGCCACACAAATAATCCATCTGAAATTAAAAAAGTTTCAAAATAAACGTCTTTAAAAAAGCAAAAAAATAAGAAGACAAACCAGCCAAATAACCAGTCAAGTCAGTCTTTCATGCTCTCCGACTGCATCTGTAAGCTAGCAGTGTATTAGCGTTAGCTCAGCAGCCAGTCTGCAGTCGCTTCGTTAACTCTGGCTAGCTGGTGCGAGTGTTAGCCGAGGGCGGCGCTCGGAGGTTTGCTCAGCCACTGGTAGAACTGCCGCCGGTGGAGGCGGTGCCAGCGCACGTTGCCCTCGACGATCTCCAGCGCCCGTGGCAACGCGGGGACCGCCCCCACGCCGCTGGACTGGATGAACTCCTTTAACTGAAGAGAAGAAAGGACGGGAAAAAAGAAAGAGAAAGAGACGGAGATGGTCAGATAATATTCCGCCCCGAGAGGCGCATCAAAATGCGACAACAAGCCACAAGTTAATCACTGGGTTCAGTACATAGCAGCTATTAATTTAAATGGCTGCTATGTGCTTTTGTGTTTTCATAAAAGGCTCTTTTTGATCTGTTTGCCTCCCCTCAGATGAAGCTCAGACTCTTCCGTAGTTTACTTGTCTAGTTTTGCTCCTAAACATCACGGAGACCATGAGTACGTGACTTCATCCCATAAACACTCAAACTAAGAAAGCATATTTCTATAAATACAAATAAAGTTCTGAGAAAAACTCCCCAAAACGACGACAACTATGAACCAAAACACACATTTACAGGATTCTTTGTGATCTCCTTTTGATATCTAATGTAATGTTGTTTCACTTCACTTCACTGAACTTCTCCTGAAACAGCTTGAAGCCCCTCTGTGGAGGCCCGACTCCCATTTTGAAAACCTTTTAAAGGTTTTAAAGAAAAGATTTAAAAAATACTTCGCACTTCACGACTCCCGCAGAAGAATTGTCTGACATATAACGTGTTATTCTAGCTCAGATCGTCAAGGGCCGGCAGGGTCAAAGAGGTTTCTTGCTGTTTTAGTGGAGAGAACACTTTCCTCTTTCAGCCAGTTAAACGGCGACGTTCCATAAAGAAAATGTGGCTGATTAAAGTTAAAGGGTCGTTTAAGAGGTTCATAATTAGAGGTAGAACTTGGAGCATGAAAGTCGAGGCGTCAAAGGGAAACTTTGTCTTGTGAGAGGTGAGAAATGAGAGAGGAACTCTGCTAAATGAAGAGAATTAAATGTATATTTGAAGTCGGGGACTGAACTTATTGTTGCTGAGACTTTGACAGATTCACTGGAGTGCAGGAGAGGATCCGTCCGCTCACCTCGCTTTAATACGCTTCGTATCGTTACCTCCTCCTTTACTCCTCCATCTACTCCCTCTTTCTGTTTTCTACCTGTCCTTCCTGCCGTGACTCACCACTTTCAAAATCTGCTCAGTGGGCGACTTTTCTTTAAAAAACACACACACACACACACACACACACACATAAATAAATAAATAAAGCACGCCATTCTTTTCTTTTCAGGCAGGTTTTTGTATTCAAGGGTCCCATTTAATTCCTGGTGTTTCTGTTCAGAGGCGTCACAGACACTAAAGCCCACGCTGAGGCTGCTCTTTGTCGCTGAGTATTCATCACAAAAAACACAAAAAACACAAAAACACGGAAAAGAAATGAAGAGATTCTTTATTCAGAAACGCCCTTAAGCCTTTCTGCCTGCGGAAGGTTGGAAACATTCAAAACAAACTTTTCATTTCTACTCTGTTCTTTTGAGTTTCATGAAAAACTTTATTATATAAAGAATAAAGATAAATGTATAGATATAAACACGATCGCTGCTTTATCAACGATCTTAGCTGTGATCTGACTCGAGGTCGTGATAAATACTTTACTAATATTACAATAAAAGGATGAGTCCTGTTAATTTCATGTTTCAGGTTGGTGTTTCATTCTGTGTCAGTAACAGACTGTGATAGTCTCTGATATAAAATCGTGCTTTATTCTGTATAAATAAAGGTTTTAAAAGGTTTTTCAGACTTCATGGTGTTTCAGGATTTCAGCTGACTCTCTCAGCGTTCATCTCGTCTGCTGAGCGAGCTCACACGCAGCAAACATGGCAGAGCTTTTCAGAGCGTCCTCTCACTGTGATCAGTCTCACCTGTGTGACGAGCATGCTCTTTAATCAGCACCTTGATACGCCTCACCTGTCACCTGTCACCTGTGGTCCTGCTGCTGGAGAAATTAACCCTTTGTGTGCAGAGAAAGTCTCTAACTCGTGAAAAATGAGAGTAAAACTAGAAGTGACGCGTGTTTTTTCTGTCTGAACGTCGCTGCAGGAACTCCGTAATGTTCGTGTGTTTACCTCATTGAGCTCTTTGTCCGTGTTCAGGAACTCCGTGACTCCACCGATGAGCTTTGAATTCATGAACAACGCCTCGCCGTACCTGAGCAGAGACAGTGAGACAGTGTTAGGTGTTTTGTTTGGTCCCAGTTCAGATGGACAGATGGACAGACGGACAGACAGACAGATGGACAGACAGACTGATGGACAGATGGACAGACGGACAGACAGACGGACAGACAGACTGATGGACAGATGGACAGACAGACAGATGGACAGACAGACTGATGGACAGATGGACAGACAGACAGATGGACTGATGGACAGACAGACAGATGGACAGATGGACAGACAGACAGACTGATGGACAGATGGACAGACAGACAGACAGACAGATGGACAGACAGACAGATGGACAGACAGACTGATGGACAGACAGACAGATGTCCTCGCTCACCGTGCGTTGAGGACGTCCCACTTTTCTCTGAAGTACTTCCAGGCGAGGTTTCGACCCTGAGGGTTTCGGCCCACGTGGATGATGACGTCGATCACATCCTGTTCTGGGACCAGGTCGGAGGTCAGAGACAGGTTCAGTAACCTGGGAGACGGAGAGAGAGACAGCCAGGCTCGGTTACCATGGTGACGGTTATTACAGCGGCTGATGTTGGATGATAACTAGCAGCTGCTGGTCGACTTTCAGGGACCAAAACTGATATTAGAGTCAAACCTGATGGAAAAATGACTTTAAGCACTCTGTTCTGTCTGTCAGGAGTCCTGCTGGAGGGCTACAGTAATCTGATTACTCCTGACCACATTGTTCGCAGAATCACAAAAATTAAATGAAGTGTTTTAATATCAGAATCAAGTTTACTGCCAAGCAGGTTTGAACTTAGAGCAGCACAGAAAAAACATGAAGTAAAAAATATAAAATAAAGGAAGATAAAAAACGAGTATTAAAATATAATAATATAATATAAATAATATAAATAATATGAATAATAATATAATATAATATACAGACTGTGTGCTAAAACAAATGAGCTGACGTAAATAAATGAACTCGTCACTTCATCTTTGACTGTTTCCATTTCTCTTTATATTTCTGTCCCCTTCACTGTGTGTGTGTGTGTGTGTGTGTGTGTGTGTGTGTTGTGTGTGTGTGTGTGTGTGTGTGTGTGTGTGTGTTTTCATTAAAGCCCCAAATCAATTTTCTCTCTCTTTTTCCCACAATCCCTCTGTGCTGAAACCGTTTCCTGTGTGACCAATCAGTGTGTATCTGTGCTGTGGTTTTGATTTTTTTGTGTGGGCCGTAGAGAGAGCGTACGTGTGTGTGTGTGTGTGTGTGTGTGTGTGTGTGTAGCTGCTATCTGAACATGCAGTACTACCTCTCTGATTGCAGAACAGTTTACTGTGGCTGGAAAATCAATACCTCACACACACACACACACACACACACACACACACACACACACACACACACCAATCTGTCTCACTGTACAGTTTTGAATGTGTGTGAGATCCATCCTCGCTATTTTTCTCAACGAGAGATAGCAGCAGTTAGCTCCTGATAAAATACTCTGCTGTGAACACACACACACACACACGCACACACGCACACACGCACACACACACACACACACACACACACACACACACACACACCACACACACTTACTTACAGAGAAGGCCAGATTTATGTACAGTACACGTACGGCCTCGGGCAAAAATTCTCTGTATCTTTCATTTAACTCGTCGTCTGTTTCTCTTTAAAGGTCCAGTGTGTCGGATTCACAGGGCTCGATTTACATAATATAATATTCATAACTCTGTTTTAATTAACATTTAATCACCCGGACATGAGAATCTTTGTGTTTTTGTTACTTTAGCAGTCTGCAGGGACGTCACAGAGACTACATCCAGGTTTTAGACAGTCTGCGGGGACGACACAGAGACTACGTCCAGGTTTTAGACAGTCTGCGGGGACGACACAGAGACTACGTCCAGGTTTTAGACAGTCTGCGGGGACGACACAGAGACTACGTCCAGGTTTTAGACAGTCTGCGGGGACGACACAGAGACTACGTCCAGGTTTTAGACAGTCTGCGGGGACGACACAGAGACTACGTCCAGGTTTTAGACAGTCTGCGGGGACGACACAGAGACTACGTCCAGGTTTTAGACAGTCTGCGGGGACGACACAGAGACTACGTCCAGGTTTTAGACAGTCTGCGGGGACGACACAGAGACTACGTCCAGGTTTTAGACAGTCTGCGGGGACGTCACAGAGACTACGTCCAGGTTTTAGACAGTCTGCGGGGACGTCACAGAGACTACGTCCAGGTTTTAGACAGTCCTCCTCATAGATGCCACTGAATCGTACACTGGTCCTTTAAGCAGACACTAAGACTCATGAACTTGCTTTCAAAGCTGCACTTATCCGTATTTCCACATTAACAATCGGATAAAACATGATATAATAAAACGTGGCCGCTCGTTTTGGCGAACCTACAGACAAACCTCACCAAACTCTGCAGCTCGGTTCAGCTCTACAGAGAGTTTTAGTGCCGATCAGCGTATTGTTTCAATGCAACTTTACTGTTTTGGTTCAGTCTCACAGCTCTCATTAATCTCCAGCCGCAGCAGCAGGCAGCTGTTTACAGCAAATAAGCTCAGATAAAGCTGCTGTACACTACCTGCCCCGCACTAAACAGCAGACAGATACAGTTAGAGGCGAGCCGGTGAACACTGTGGAGCAGTTAGCAGCTAAAGAGACAGATATTTACCTCAGGACGTGGTGGAGACCAAAAACAGAGCGAAAAGAGAGAGCTACATTCATCACGTTGACACACACGACTCCAAATGAACGATAACGCTGCGGCGCGCCTGCTGGATGTGTAAACAGGAAGCAGTTTCCCTCACAGGAGCTTCCTGAAGTGATGATATGTCAGTGTGTGATCTGTGCAGCTCGCTCTGCTGCCACTGAGCTGTCGGATGGATAAATCACAGCTGATTTCTTTTTGTTGTTGTACGTCCTCATGAATGACAGTGAGTCTGAAAGATGCAACTGAAGGCACGAACATCGCTAAACTTGGAATTCAATTTAAACTTAAAGCTACTCTTTAAACCTGTAACAACTTTTTGGCCACTTGGGGGCAGCAGAAACAAGATATCAACACATCATCAACCTCTATGCAGACGATACCCCGCTGTATCTACGCTGTCATCCGTCTGATCACTTCCAGGTTAACTTTCTGCAGCTGAATGCCAATAAAACAGATTTTCTGAGACAGCCTTGGTTCTCGCTCTTTTTCAATAACTCAGCTTTGCAGAAACCTTGGCATCATTTTTCATCATAACCTCAAACTTAGATAAACATAAACTCGATGCTTCAGTCCTGTTTTTCTCACTTCAGAAACATTTTAAAAAATGTCTGTCTGCAAAAAAAAATCTTCTCTCGTCTCCGGCTCATCCAGAGCTCGGCATCACTCCTATCCTGGCTCAGAGGACTTTAAGATCTCACTCATTACTTTTAAAACCCTGAGAGGCCTCGCACCGAGCTTGTTTCCATCCAGCAAACGTTAAATCAGGAATTGTTTCCACAAGATGAGGAGTAGGTGGCGACAATTCTCCAGTCATTCTCCAGCAGAGGAGAGATGGATGGATTACGGGGCGCTGAACAGCAGCGTTTTCATACCTGTGGAGGAGGAAGATGTTGTCGGAGCAGGTCAGAGCCTCCAGCAGGATCTTCTTCTCTGAAACGGCGCTGGACGAATGAAACTTCATCCAGATGAACTCCCACACGTCCTCGTCCATCAGACTGACCCCGGTGCAGTAAACTATGTCTCTGATGTTGGGAGGAATCCTGCAAAGACACGACATGAACGCATCAGACGGATCAGACTTCAGG
>CM024810.1:407137-547137 GCA_014281875.1 Nibea albiflora
ACCAGCACACAGCCGCCTGAGAGCCAGGTGATACTCCAGCAGCATAAAGCACAGAGAGTCACAAGAACGGGGGGTTAATGGGGGGGCCCGGCGGTCCATTGCTGCCCCAGGACCCCCTACCAGGTTAATCCATCAATGCTGCAGCCACACTAAGATCATTTTTTTATCCATTTAGACGCTTCATTTACAACAAAACCCCAGTGGGACATGATTAGTATTCCAGAGAGGGATGTAGGCGCTAAAATATTAGCTGTGCTCTGCAGTAATTACACTCATTGTTCTGGATGGATTTTAGCCAGACGGTCATAATACAGCAGGTGGTTCAAAAAAAAAAAGGCTGCAGGTGTGACACAGGTCGTCTGTCTGACGCGCTCGCTCCATGACGACCGCCCAGACTTCATCACTGCTGCAGGTTCCTGTGAGAGCAACACTCTGGCACAGGTGTAAATAAAACCACATACATGCAAACGCTCTCCCAGCTGGGACTAAAATCACTGACGGGGCATGAAATATATTTAAAAAGCAGAGATTAATTGACGTGGACTTCTGCGGCGCTGAAAGTGGAGCGTTTCCAAATCGGTTCTGTTTTTTTTTTAAAGCCGCACTCGTGTTGTAGTGAGGACACGCAGCCATATGGCCGACGTGAAAAACACAGTCGGCGCACAGAAAACAAAGCTCGTGCTTCTATAAATATTTAGCTGCGGATGCTGAACCTTCAGGAAGTGACATCGAAGCATGCACGGGAGGAGGACGCGCTCTGCTGCGGCTCCATTGATAAAAACCTGCTGGACTGAGTCTGACACAGTGTTTAATTTAGTGTTTTTTAAATCGGGCATGCCTCTTATCATCAACTCCCTGCTGTCCATTACAGAACACCAGCATCTGTTTCTATTTAATTTGCTGTTTGAAATCTAATTTTGCAGATCTCGTTAAGGACCCAGAGGGGAACGAACGAGCCAGGAGCACATGAAAGAGAAAAAAAGTTCAGAGGCAGGAAGGAAGCAGAATGAAACGTTACACTGAAAACAAACAGATCACGCAACTCGAAGCAGAGCGCGAGTCCGGCGTGTTTGAAGTTTGAGATATTGACGTGAAGGAAAGTTGAACTTTCAGCTCACATCGCACAGATGGGGAGAAACATGGAGCTCATTATTTGTTGAGTTCAGGTGCTGGCGCTGCAGGAGTCTTAACATTTTCTGGACTCTTATTTATTTCTCATTACAGGTCCAGTGTGGGACGTTTAGAGGGATCTATTGGCAGAATAAGTCTCCTTAAATATGTCTCTATCAGCGTATAATCACCAACAGCTGTGTTGTGGCGTATTCAGTACAATAAATCCTGAACACTGGACCTTTAAAGTCCGTTTTCTGCATTTACATGTAAGACCGGCCTGAAACTGACCGAAACTCGACGTGATCAGAGTAAATCTGCAGCCTGCAGTTCTCTTTAAAATTCAGGTTTTAAACAGATTTTTGCTTTAACCGAGTACAGATTCAAACCTGAAGCTGTCTTTAGACATAAAGCAGCACGTTTTCATCTTGCATCAATGACAACAAGAACTCGTGTGTTAGGCTGCAACCTGCTGAAGCAGGGAGCCATTAAATCAAACACACCTGCTGTGGAGGGTGAATATCTGTCCCTGCTTCTTGGTGATGTGTCACTTTCAAATCATCTTCCTCTGGGCGGAGGTGACGGATGGAACGATTATCTGAGAGACTGATTCACCAACAGCAGCATCCGTACAGCTGATACTTGATGCTGGGCTTCCCTTTCATCTGTCACAGGTGTGTGTGCGTGTGTGTGTGTGTGTGTGTGTGTGTGTGTGTGTGTAGTCGTACCTGTTCTTGTTGCTGGAGATCCAGTCAGAGATGTAGGCGACGGCCTGACGGTGGCACTGTTTGTTCCCGAAGCTACAAGCTAACATGATGAGCTCCCGCTGTAGCTCCCTGAAGTGAGACGGAGGAAAACATTAAATCTGCGTGTGTGTGTAATACGTATAAATCATTCTGTCAAACACGCCGACTTCATACACAGCAGGCGACAGTGTGTACAGTCAGGCGACGAGGGGGCGGGGCCTCGAAGGTAGCTGGTGACATCACCTGCCTCCAGATCAGCCAATGGCAAATCGCAATACTCTGCTCAACCAGTAGAGGGAGGCAGCTGTGCACATTTATTTATTTAATAATCATCAATCCTCCAAATTACAGTCCAATCATCGACTGCTGCACAAATAAGTTAAACAAATAAAAGAAAACCTTGTTGAATTTTACCGTAATAAATCCGGTGTAACCTTTTCCTTTCTAAAATATCTTGGTGATTTGAATTTCATGTTTAAGGTTGGTAGATTTCAGTCTCTGGATTTTTTACGGTGAAAAACTGTCAAAGCGTGATGTAAGATCAGACGGCTGTTACGGTGTTTCACTGTAGTGAAATATAAATTCTGCTCTAGATTGTAGAAATTCCCTGAAAAAGGTGTAAATAAAGAAAACAACATACGTCATACTCCATGATGTATTTTACGGTATTTTACCGTTATCGTAAATTATAGTTATTAATTAGAGCGCACAGTGGGACGGAGAGTCCTCCATGTTATTAGTATGTTATAGTAATGTGTGTATTAGTGTGTGCTGCATACTCAGTCTGGTAGGACGCCTGCAGGACGTTCCCCTCGTTGCCGGGGCTGTTTGTCGGCCAGCCCATCTGATGGTATCGTGATGCGACCTGCTTCAACACATAGTCCTGGTAACACACACACACACACACACACACACACACACACACACACGGTTAAGTGTTAATTAATAGACAGCCAGCTGTCAGCGCTGAGGAGACAGCTTACTGTGCTAACACGGAGCTGACTGGCTGATGGATGGACTGAAGGACTGTTTGAGATAGTAATTGATTCATCGGGTGTTTACACTGAACAGGCTGTACTCGTCCGTGCGGTCCAACAGTTTGTCCAGCTGGTAGAGCGCTCGGCTGGCGGAGTGCCACGGCAGGAAGGACGTCTCCTCCGGCAGATAGCCAATCAGCTGCAAGGGAATACCCTGTGGGAGGTACCCGGCCCTGAGACAGACAGAGAGACAGACAGAGAGACAGACAGAGAGACAGACAGAGAGACAGAGAGACAGACAGAGAGACAGACAGAGAGACAGACAGATCATCGTCATGTTCAGTTTGTCTCCGCGCACAGAAACCGTCACCGACAGCTCTTCTCTTCACAGATGAACTTTTTTTCTCGTGAGTGCGGAGGTGAATTCTGGAACAAGGATTAAATTTAATGCCTCATTCTGATGTACATTTGCTCTTTAGCCCTCAGATGGTCTCTGCGGTGTGTGTGTGTGTGTGTGTGTGTGTGTGTGAGTAAACTACAGTATGAACACATTAAGAAAACTTGGCCTCTAAATGCCATCGGGGCTATTTAGCTGCCCCGGTTACAGCCACCGCTTCATGAATATTAACAAGCCTCCTTTGTGCATTCATTAACATTCATGATGTTTTTCAGAGGGGCGGACGGCACTCACCTGCTTCCTGGAGCGACCTTCAGCTCCACCCACAGCTCATGAATATTAATGAGCCGGGCAGCCGAGGACAGGCGGTGAAGTCGGAGGAGGTGATGGTGCTTTTATTGGTTTTATTCTGATTGTTGATGCTCGGCAGCGAGACCGAGGAAAGAAAGAACGATGAGGCCGTACAGCGGACTGAGGCCGAGCGCTGACCTTTACTGAGGAGCTGTCAATCAACGTGAGTGACAGACGCACAGAGGAAGTGAAGGGATTTAAATGTTTGAGACGGACAGACAGACAGACGGGCTGAGAGTGAGACAGAACTCCACAGAAAGTTAATCTGTTTCAGATAAGACTGTAAGTCTTTGAGGAGCTGAGAGAAACTCCAGACCTTCGTATTTCCATAATCTGCCTCGTATCCAATCCAAACAACCTCCACACGCTCATCTCCATTCCCATCATGCACCTCGTCTCCGGGACATTACCATAATCCATCCAGTTTGGCCCGAGACTTCCTGTTTACGGCTCTCGATGGGACTAGACGCGAACGAAAGGAGGCAGCAGGAGGAGGATGGGGGGTCGCCACGGCAACTGCATCCACGCATTGATCTGTTTGCCTGTTTACTCGTCTGCCGGCGTTCAACTTCAGCTTCAGACTTCCACCGTCACGCCACACTTCATACCGATGTGAGACGTCGTCATGGCAACAACAAGTGTCCAAACAAAAGTAGAAGAAGAAGAAGAAGAAGTGTGTGTTTTTCCCTCCTGTCCCCGTCCTTGTTTTTCAGAAAGCGATGCACAGCACGTTTATCGAAGTACGAAACATCTACCAGCAGCTCTGAAGCTCACAACCGTTACCGGGCCGGGACCGGTCACTTCCTGGAGTCTTCGCTGTTTGGTGAACACTGATCTCCTCGTCTGTTGCTTCAAACTGACACCAAACATCCAGACGCCATTAAATCAGAACTTCACTCAGTCCGTTGTTGTCAGCTGTGAGAGATTGGAGCAAATTACTCTGCTGACGCTTGAAGAAGGGACTCTGTTACTCACTCTGTTAGAAACATTGAATAAGCCGCTGTGAGTGCGACGACAGAAATGTTCGCCGCCTGAGCAGGAACTTGATTTAGACCCTGGCTCCTCTGTGGAAATGAAGCTTCACACTTCATCATCATCATCGTCATCATCATCATCATCATCATCATCAGGAGGAAGGTGTTGTTTACATCGCTGCTCTCGTCCTTCAGGTCGACATGTTGGACCAGTGAAGTCTCGTTCCTGCTCCTCAGAGGATAAACCTCCGGGCGGACGTCACACCTTCAGTCCTGCTGCAGCTCGGAGGACGCGAGCTTTAAACTGTGAGTCAGGTTGTTCCGTTCACACACACACACACACACACACACACACACACACACACACAAACACACACACAGATTACACATTTTCACTGTCCCCTCTCATTACAGTGTGTGTGTGTGTGTGTGTGTGCGTGTGTCTCTCCCCCAGTGTTGTCGTCTTAACGAGCTCATTAACTCGTTAACTTTGTTAAGGGCCAGTTAATTGTTTGTCCATTAGCCATTAGCAAAGGCTCAGTGGAGAGCTAACGAGGGACTGCTGTGGTCTCACACACACACACACACACACACACACACACACACACACACACACACACACACGCAGAAAGAGCGGCGACATCCATCACTGTTTAAGCGCACACTCACAGAGACACGGCCATTTATTACTGCTAAACTAGCTCTGTCTCTCTCACACACACACACACACACACTCTAACACACACACAGTCCTGGTGCCACCAATCAGCATTTAGCGCCCTGTGAGCTGCTCAAGCTTCAGCCAATCGAACTGTAAGCGGCGGCGTCACTCAGATTAACTCAGAGATTAAAGAACTCTCAAACTGTAATCGATTACTTCTGATCAAAAAGTAGCGAGTCGACAACTTTGCTAACAGCCAATCATCAGCCAGGCCACCAGCAGCAGTCAGCCCAGCCTGTGGTACAAACACTTACACTCTGAGCTCACAGCCCGGCTAACAAACTGAGCTAACATGAGCTAACAGCAGCTGCAGTCTACTTGACTTGATGTGTGTAAACATGTCCACCACACTCAGTGACACAGTTAGTGTGTCAGCCTCTGCCGTGATGTCTGGCAGAGGCTGCTGAGCTCGGTTACATTGCCGGCTTACCAGGCTCCGGTTCTAGCACAACACCAGGACCCGAGCAGTACCTGAGGCAGCGTTCACCTGATCACAGGTCAGTGCAGATCAACAGGTAAAACGACGAGGACTGCCAAAGAAACACGCATCGGAAACAAGAAACTTAATGACGTTCGGTGTAACCATGGCGACGGATGCGGGCTGTCAGCAGTGAATATTAATGGGTGTGTTTCTGTTTTTTCTGTACAGATGGAAGCCTCCCGCTGAGCTCCTAACTCATCGACACACACTCTCTGGAGCAGAGGACGGCGGCGCGGTCCTCTCGCTGTTGCTCATTCGACGTGACAGAAGACAGATGGCTGACAGAGCGAGGCACAGAGGAAAGAAGGAGGCAGAGCAGAGGGGGTAGATTGAGCTATAGGCCCGGTGTCAGGCTGGATTTTGGTTACAGTGTTCAAAAAGCTTCAGGCTGAAAACATCAGGATGAGAAACGACACACTCCTCCGTCTCTCTCTCTCTCTCTGCGGCTGCAGAGTCACTGATCGCCCCTCCATCACGCCGTCTCCGTCTGGCTCAGGTTGCTTTTGAATTTTCTTTTCACACCATGTCTTACGCAGGTAGTCCGCTCTGAAAGCAGCAGCGTCAGTGGTCAGATGGAAGTCCGTCACTCCGGGGTGGCAGAGTAATCCCAGGCAGACACAGCGGAGACAGCAGGGCCGCGGCCGGATGCTCGTATTCAACACATTTCTGTCCATTATTGTGACTCGCTTTGGGTTTAAGCTTGTGTGCAAAGCATAAGCAGTGAAAGCAGCAACATGATTTGTGTCTGCAAGATTCCAAACAGCCAGAATAAAATGACAAACACTGAACAGCTCCAGGAGCAGCAGAACCAGAGAGTCCGACTCAATGTTCCCTTTCGAAGTCTGAGTAACTGATGGACGGATTAGAAGACGTTTGAATGGACGTGATGAGACAATGAAAACATCAGTGAAGATCTCATGTGTGTTTGATTTACTCACCCTCTCAGCTTGTTCAGGAAGCCCACAGTAACTTTTACAGCAGTAAACGTTACAACAAAGGTTTGACTGAACTTCACCTGGAACTGAAACTAAACTGACGAATATCTTAAATGAACAGAAACTTCCTGAGCTGATTAACTCACCAAACAATTATTTTTTGTTTTCTGGAATTTGACATTTAAATATGCAAATGAGGCATTATGTAATGCTAACTTTGCTTAAATCTGAAGTCAAACACAGAAATGTGGATTTGGTTTTTTTTCAGTAGTTTCACAAGAAACAAAATACAAAATCTCAGAATTGATTTTGCCTGTTCGCCTTCAATCAGACTAAAAAACAAGCGCTCGCGGTGAATTCACTTAAACTCTCTGTCAGTGTTCTTACTTCTCTAAATTGAAGGTGAATAAATAAACAGACATAATGGACAGAAATATGAGGAAACACGTCCACCTCGGCGGCGGGATATTTGCTAAACATGCACATCTATTGGAGGAGTGCAAAGAAACATGAAGCGTCTGCTGCTGCGAGGCGACGGCGCTAATCCCCGAGCCACAGAGTTGCACTTATCTGCCGGTTATGGATGTGGAGGAGTGAGCCGCTGGCAAAGCTCCATCCCTCCACCTTGTGTGCGTGAATGTAAATTTATGCGTGAGGTGCCGTAGGTTTTAGCAGAAGTCACTTAGAAAACAGCACATAAACCTCTGTGTGGCTGACTCCGTCAAACGACGTGCGCGGCGGTACAAAAGAGGCTCCTTGATGCTGCCGGCTGAACGGATGATGACAACTCTGAAATACATCTGTGCACTCGGAAAACTCAGTCCATCACAACGGACATATCTGTGGGAGGCAGACACGTCATCGTCGCGCTGAACAAACTCCTTATTGCAAAGCAAATTAAAAACAAACAGAAAGAGGCTCAAAGAACGGATGAGGCTGGCTGCTCTCTCCCCGAGTGTCCAGATATTTCACAGGCTGACAGCTGAGAGAACAGAAAGCTCAGATCATTTGTCCTCCGCTTTCTTCTGTTATAATAAAGTGCCCGTTCAGCCGCGTGTGTGTGCGGCCTGCCATCAGTCTTTGGACAGATGAAACCGATATGTTGTGTGCTTAAAGGAACACTCACTTGGCCAGGTTGAAGGCATCATCGATAAGGCCTGCCCTGTTTCCAACGGAGATGATCTGAGAGAGAGAGACGGAAAAAGGAGGCAAGTATCAGCAAGAGAGACAGGCAGACAGGCAGACAGACAGACAGGCAGACAGACAGGCAGACAGGCAGACATACTTGAGGGTTGGTGTGGAGCTGCTGGATCAGCAGTTTCCAGTTCTGGAGGTCGTAGTTCACACGGAAGTAGCCTGTCTGGTTGATGTTGCCCAGCAACCAGGTCTTGTCATCCATGTGACCAATCCTGTGGATTTCTGAGACAAAATGAGAGCGATGAGTCCGCGATGAGTCCGCGATGAGTCCGCGGCCTCTCCCCGACAAAAAGCCAGGTTATTCATTAAGGTCATCCGATATGCAGATGACGCCGCTCTGTTCTGTTGGGTTCGTCGCAGTATTTTCAAGGCTGCATCATCAGCATCAAAGCTCATGCAAACCTCTGGGTTTATTTAATCTCTTGAACATTTCATACAGACCCAACAAATCCCACCATGAGCAAGCACTTGGCGACAATGGCAAGGACAAACTTCAAGCAGAACCGAACTCAGCTGGGCCTCTGTTAACTTGAATTTAGGCAAACTGATTCAATCACAGGGCTCGTCTAGATGGGTCAAAGGACGAGGAGAGTAGGACTGCCCTGACTTTGTAACAACTTTATTGGTTGTACTTTTTTAGTAAATGTCAACATCCTAATCGCACTTACAACTTTGTCTCAGGTTTTCTCATGCATACCAAACTTGGTGTTGAATGACACAAACGTCAGACGAACACAGATGCCTCACAAAGTGAAGCTTTTCATCATCTCTGCAGCCACTTTGAGTCGTCTAATAACAGAAATCAATGGCAGGCTGATAACATGGAATCTGTCAGCAGCACAAAAACACTTATGTGACTGGTATTTTTACTAACGTGGACGGGTTTACAAAATGTAATTCAGCAGCAGAGTCTAACTTAAACGCCTCTTAGAGCCGTCACGCTCAAAGCAAAGTTGGTGTTGATTATAGTGGCATCGCAGCCTCGCACATAAAAACATCCTCCGAGGCCGTAAAATTAGGTTGTAAGCTTTAGTGGAGCAGCTTGTTGGATCTTTCAGACTTTGTACAACCGCCAGGTGAAGAAAACGAGGAAAATAAGTGCTGACCCAAGTTTGGCCCACTTCCTCAACTTCCCCACCGCTTGAAATTAAACTGTCTTGAAGTCTAGAACTTCAACAGTGCCTCCGTTCACCGTGCACCTCGTAAGCAGGTAGAGTTGTAAGTCAGAACCTGTCAGCTGATGTTAATAAAACAACAGAACCAGAGAGTTCTCCAAAACCAGAACCGTTGACAAAAACAGTGTTTTTCATATAGTGCAGAATATAGTACGAACTGACCCAGAACCATAAAAATAAAACAGTTTTGTTTCCCACCAAAAAAAAAAAAAGACATAAAGAGCTTTATTTTATTTTAAAGTTCTTTTCTTTAAACAGAATTATCTTTGTTCTCCACCAACTGAAGCAGAACCAGCCTCGGGCGAAATCTGTTTTTAATCTTAATAAACACTTAAACGGTTCATTGTAGAAATCCAAGCATAAATGTACAAAAAATGTATTTTCCATAAACCAGAGATTTACGCTCCAACAACAGAAACAAATGAAGCTTCACTGAACAGAAGCAGAATGAGTTTTAATCTCCATAAACGAGAATTATCTTCATGCTTCAAAATCCAGAGCAGAATAAAGTGGAATTAACAAAAGAGAAGGGAAGCTTTATTTTCCTGAACAGCTACTGGACAAAAAAAGAACAAGACTGATCCAGAGTTTATCTCCACGAAAATACAACAGTTTAGTTTGATGTAGAAGAGAACAGAAGCAGGGTGATCTCTACGTTGCTTCATGTTCTCCAGAGAGCTCCACAGACAGAACAAACAGGATGGAGTTTATTCCTGACAGACGTCTGAATTATGGGAACTCTGAAAAGAAACCGTACCTGTGAATCCATCAGACACATAATGAGATAATTAATGATCAGGAGATCGTTTGCTCTGTTAAGGTAACGGCTCGTTAGCGTGACAAGATGATTAAAATGAACTTTAATGGAGACGATGAGTGGCTGATGTCTTCTCGTACCTGTCCTGTTGTTGATCCAGATGAGGCTCTCTGAACAAACGCTGGACGCGTTCCCCACCGCCACCGTCAGCGGCACCTGCCACTGTAAACTACAGAGAGGGAGAGCGATGTCAGTAATGGCCGGTGGAATTGGATTGAGTTTTATTGCCTCAGTTATCAGATAGAGAGACATTAGAGAGAGAGAGAGTGATGGTCAGTGATGATCATTCAGCATCCGTCAGCTGGAAATGGAGCGAGCGACACTGATGGCGTTATAGAGAGAGAGAGTGTAATAGCTGCAGCAGCCAGCAGCATCACTCAGGCTGAAGTGGCTGAGGGTTATTGTCTTCTTCTGAGAGCCTCAGAGGTTAAATGTGCCGTCCACTGAAAACTGCTCATTTATTTTTTTCACCTTTTCCGATCAGCTGGACGATAAATCCAGGCTCATTTACTGCTCGAGTGAATCCCCGAGCGATCAGACTCATAAACCCTTTTTAAAAATCAGCTGATTATCTCCAAATTGCATCTCAGCCGAGCTGTTTTCCTTCCGAGAAGTCGATGACACCGTCGAGTTAAGTGGTTTTCGAATGAGAGCGAGATCGACAGACTGACGTCGGAGTGACTCGGCTTGTTTTTCTTCAAGAAGATCAACAAATCTGAGAGCGACCGGACCCGAGTGCAAAAACAACACTCACAGAAAACTGTTCTGTCATAACTGATGTTTTTATAGCTGAATGTTTCAATTCAGGAGATCAGAGACGCTGAACAACCGTTTAGTTTGGAATTGTAATCCGTTCAGTCACAGAAACACTTTGACGCCTCCTTTCCTTCGGAGTCTTTCTGTTTCAGAGTTACTCTGCACAGCAGCTCTGCACTGACAAAACCAGCTGCTAATTCTCAGATTACTGTTGATAAATTGTGGACGTGTGTGTGTCCGAGGTTACACGCCGAGCTCAGACGTGAACACAAAACTGTCACAAATTTACTGTCAGCCGTAGAAAATGATGCATGCGACATTTAGAATCACAGAAGACGCAGCGAGGAGCAAAGAGCCGCTCATGTTCGGGGAAATAACTGAGAGTTAGTTACAGCTCTAATACTTGTCTTGTCTGGGTGATTTTCTGCCTCTGGGCTCTGCGTCAGTGATGTTACTGCTGCGTCTCCGATGAATCTGCTCAGCCACGGTGACGCTGTGTTACGTGTCGAGTGTTATGACAGCGTTCACGGCCCAAAACACAATCGTGTACTTATGCAGAAGAAGGAACAAAACAAATCACTTGAAGAACTCGGACGTGAAGCCATTATCTGGTGTCTGCTCATCAGATAACAGGCTCAGCGTATGTTAATGTTAATGTGACCTTACTGCGAGGAAATATTCCTCCAACAGCCTGAAATATTCACAGCATTAATGCTTTGTATGGACATTGGTTAAAGCGGCTCCAAGACTGTAAACAGACAAAATTCACTGGGAATAATAATCCAGCTGATTTAAGAGTCAGTGTTTGTGAAGTGAAGCCTAAAAACTGAACTAAAGACTCTAAAACCAGTTAATACAAGCTACGACAGGCTAATGCAAGCTAAAACAGGCTAACACAAGCTAAAACAGCCTAACAACAGTCTAATACAAGCTAAAACAGGCTAACAACAGTCTAATACAAGCTAAAAACAGGCTAACAACAGTCTAACACAAGCTAAAACAGGCTAACAACAGGCTAATACAAGCTAAAACAGGCTAATGACAAGCTAACAACAGGCTAATGCAAGCTAAAACAGGCTAACACAAGCTAACAACAGGCTAATGCAAGCTAAAACAGGCTAACAACAGGCTAATACAAGCTAAACTGGTTAAAACAAGCTAACAACTGGTTAGTACAAGCCCAACCAAGTTAACAGCATGTTGACAACCAAGCAACAACCTCTGTGGCTGTGAGGTGAAGCCTTTATGTGGAAGTACCAAAAACTGCAGTTTGTCCACTCGTATTTATCAATTATTAATGTCCTAACTTCCACGTCTGCAGATCGTCGTGCTGTAAACTTCTGCAGACAGTCATGTGTCTGTTTGCCTCATCATCAGCGGCTGCAGCAGCGCTGTGGATGAACACATCCTGTGTACAAACTGCTGATGTGCTGCCCAGTGCAGACAAGGTGTTCCCTTCATGTCCACAGAGGCGCCGGCTATTCTGGCCAGCGTGTCACTGTGCCAGAGTCCAGTGGACACGTGGACAGCTTTCAGCATCACAAATATACCTCAGTGGACCTCACAGTCTGTAACAACACACGGACCCTTGAATGGAACCTGGAATACCTGGAAAACCTGGAAAACCCTTCATCAACTCACCTGTTCAGATTATATTATGGCTTAAAGGAAGATGGAGAGGCGACGTTTACAGTCACACTGCCCACTGTGTGTGTGTGTGTGTGTGTGTGTGTGTGTGTGTGTGTTAATAGCTAGAAACCAGCTGAACACACACACACACACACACACACACACACACACACAGTTGTCTAAAATAAACAGGCTTCATTTCGATCAAATATTAATAAACACATTCTGCTGTCCACACTGCTGACTGTGCAATTAGGTGTGTGTGTGTGTGTGTGTGTGTGTGTGTGTGTAATTGAGGTGCAACCCTGTCAATCACGTTGATATAAATATCAGATTAAATATTTGGTTGCCAGGCAGCGGTATTGATCCGCGGTTGCCTGCGGCGACAGATGGCTGGTATGGGATCGGTAAACGGGTCTTTCTCTGGCCAATTGTGTTGCAATGACCCCTACCACACACACACACACACACATACACACACAAACACACACACACACACACACACACACACACACACACACACACACACACACACACACACACACACACTCTTCTTAAATGGATGAACTTATTACTGTCTGTAATTAAAATCCACTTTAATTAAAATATGAATCAATTCAAGCCCAATTAAAAAGTGACTCTGAGAGAAGGCCTCACTTTAAACACTCTTTTATGTTCGTCATTAGGACTCACATGCAGTTACTGTGTGTGTGTGTGTGTGTGTGTGTGTGTGTGTTTTAGCAGCATCAGGAAGCCATTTGTTCCTAATGAGCTCTCATTGTTGACTAACTCCTCGCTCATTGTTCCTGGTGAAAGCTCTTTGTGCTTATAAATGTGTATTTACTCTGTATATTTACTTCCTATAAGCCTTAATATAACCTGAACAGGTGAGTTGATGAAGGGTTTTCCAGGTTTTCCAGGTATTCCAGGTTCCATTCAAGGGTCCGTGTGTTGTTCAGTCCACTGAGGTATATTTGTGATGCTTAAAACACACAAACAGGACAAAAGACAAACAGCGGCTGCGATGGCTGTGGCTCGGAGGCACAGTGGGTTGTCCGCCAATCAGATGATCGACGGTTTGATCCCGGCTCCTCCGGCCTGCATGTCGAAGCCTGAATTTCTCCCGAAGGCATACTGAAAGCTGTCCACGTGTCCACTGGACACACGCTGGCCAGAATAGCCGGCGCCTCTGTGGACATGAAGGGAACACCTTGTCTGCACTGGGCAGCACATCAGCAGTTTGTACACAGGATGTGTTCATCCACAGCGCTGCTGCAGCCACTGATGATGAGGCAAACAGACACACGACTGTCTGTAGAAGTCACCAGACCATGAGGTTTCCATGACGACATACCTTTGTACTTCATCACTGTCCACACAGCCGCTCGTCCTCCAATCAGCGCTCTGTTTACCTGTCAGGTGGCTTCTTCTCTCGTTAGCTTCAATCACAGAGACGTGTTGTGATGCCTTTGATTTATTTCAGTATCATTAGCTCGACCTTATCGTTAGCTCTCGCCGTCCTGCGGCGTCTCCTCCATCTTTAAAAGACGTTTATTCGCCTCGCTGCGTCGGCTCTTTGATGGAGGGAAAATAAAAGAAATTTGAGACGTCTCCGTCAAACCGTCAGAGACTCGAGGAGGAAAAATAAAATATACTGTGATCTTTAAAATGTCACCTTAACTGTTTAAGTCAAGCAGAGTTTGGAAAGATTCATTTTATTAATAATTGAAGAAAACGCTTCTTTTTCTTTCACAGATGAAGAAATGAGCGCTGAAATCAGCGACAGGTCATCAGAAGTGAAGTGTAAATATTTCTAGGAAAAAGCAGGAAGCAGCTCGAGCCTGAACCTGGCTGAAGCTGGCTAATTAGCTAACTAGAGATTGATGTAGATGAACTAGATAATTAGCTAACATTAGCTAACCTAAAATGTGATTATATGCTACATGTACCTGCAACATCTTTCACCTGTCTTCAATGTGTTTTCATTTTCAGTACTAGCACATAAGCTAGCAAATCACGAGTTCTGCCTGGTAACAAATGTACTCGACTGTTATTGGAGGACGGAGCAAGAAGGGGCGGGGCTTAGGACAAAGTCTAACCAGCTGTAAACAGAATAATTAAAACTCATTAAAAGCAGCTTAATGATCTAAACGTTGTCTTCATTCTTATGAAGCAGAAAATTTATTTTCTCCAGATTCAAGATTTTTAGACACCAGCTGTCCAGTGATGTTTCAATTTATTCTCATATATGTCAGCATGTTTCTAAGAATTCCCTGCATATCAATAAGAAATACACAAATAAATAAATCAGGACTTGAAGCCAACAGTGTGTAACACCGAGGGACACGACTGTGCTTCACAACGCGAGGATCAAACAGCAGCGCGGCCTCTGATTTAATCCACCGCCGCGTTCATCCATGGCGACGGTGCAGCAACACTTTCTTTATACAAGTGTTGGTGAATGCCCCGGGACTGCCGAGCGTGTCTGAACGCAGCCCCACGAGACGCGACAAGAGTGAAAGAAAGAGTTCAGCTCCACCTACAACAAACAGCTCCGGATGATCAGCTCGAGGAGACCTCGGGAGCGACTCGGAGCGGAGCAGCTCGAGCGAAACACAAAAGAGATGAAAGAAAACACACGAAACGGGAGGAGGTGAAGAAAGTTTTGTGCAGGTCAGAGTGATTGGAAATGTCAGCTACAGTAGCAAAACATGACAAAAGGAAAGAGGGAAGAAGAGGAGGGAACAACAGGTAAAAAGGAGCTGATGAAGTATTGATGGAGGAAAAAGTGGGTCGATAAAACAGCGAAGAGAATAAACTCCAGTCGTCGTGAAAGATGTGAATAAAACATCAAGTGAATCAAATATAGATGAAATATAAATGATGTAGAGGTGGTAAAGAATGAGGAAAAACTGGAAAAGTGCTTTTTAGGGGAAAACGGAGGACAAACTTATTGCTTACCGAGGCGTGAAACAAAGACTTACAGGAGGATGAATAATGTGAAGAACAGAGGAGGAGGCGAAAGGCCGGCTGTTCTCCGGAGACCGAAATTATTCTCACAAGAAGTGAGGCGGAAAAGTTATCCTGAGGGCCGCGGTAAACCAAAGGTCAAAGGTCACCTTCCAAAGCCACTGTTGTCACTGATAGTAACAAAATCCTGCATAACTTTAAGCCTTAATATAATGTGAACAGGTGAGTTGTATATAAATTCACCCTCAGTACAGTTGTCATGAACGGGGAAATTAGCTACAGAGACCAAAACTGTTTTTTGTACCAGGCTGTAAACATGTTTATTTCTGCTGTCTAACATGGGGACTTATGGAGACTGACTCACTGCTGCAGCCAGCCTGAAGTGGACGTTAGAGGAACTGCAGTTTGTGGCTTCACTTTGACTAGCTTGTTTGGGCTTGTATTAGCCTGTTGTTAGCTTATTGTTAGCTTGTTTTAGCTCATTGTTAGCTTTTTAAAAAACTTGTAATAGCCTGCTGTTAGCAACCACCAGCTAGCATGCTAACAACATCAGCCCACAAAGTTCAAAGCTAATCATGCGGTTTTACAGTTTAGCAGAGCTAGCCAGCAAAGGTTGTAGCATCCGCCATTTCACTAACCTGTTGTTGTTCCTGACTTCCTGTCCGTACAGGAAGTGCTCCTGGCTGACGGTGATGTAACTAGTGGGAAGTTGCTCTGATTGGTTCTTGCTGATGGTAACGACAGGGTAGCCCATTTGCAGAGTCCACCTGTCCATCATGACGCCGATGTCGATGTCCCGCCCCTCTGAACGCATGGCCTGGACAGAACAGACGACGAATAAGTAATCAATTATAATGACTAATTAACATATTCAATGATGGTTTGAATAATTAATTTGGTCATCAATAACCTGGTAAAAGGTGAACCAACATTTAAATTAGAGAGACTTTCACATCATTGGAGATCGGATTAAATTAATGACGCTTCCTGTGTGAAGGACAAACAAGCCTCGCCGCCACCTGTCAGTCACGTCGCCATGGCAACGTCCCATCTCCATCTCATCAAGTCAGTCTTAATGAGCGTCTCTCTGGCCTTCATTAGAACGGCTTCGTTAAATAATTAACAGCCAGTCAGTCAGTCTGGCTGCTTTTATCCCCTCGACAGCCGAATGTGGAGCAGTCACAGGTTTGAATCCCCGCTGTGCAGAGGCTGACGGGTATCACGGCTCTGCCCTGAAAGCCAGGAGGACGACAGACAGACAGACAGACGACAGACAGACAGACAGGTGAGTGTTGTTACCTGAGACAGTTTGCTCCACAGGTCGTCTCTGGCTGCGTTGCTGTACATGTGACTCAGCAGATAATCCTGAAAACAGAGATCAGAGTTTAAAAACATTTTACCTTCAACATGGGGACTTATGGAGGCTGACTCACCTCTGGAGCCAGCCTCAAGTGGACGTCTGAGGAACTGCAGTTTGTGGCACTGGTTTAATTTCCTAGCCACAGAGGTTGTTGCATGGTTGTCAACATGTTGTTAGTTTGTTTCAGCTTGTTTTTAGCTTGTGTTAGCTTGTTGTTAGCTTATTTTAGCTTATTGTTAGCTTTTCGTTAGCTTGTTTTAGCTGTAGGAAGTGACATCACAGAGTCAGTCGGCTGTGATTGGCCTAACCTTCACCTGGTTTGCAGTAAGCAGTGAACACATCTTGCAGACTGAATTATAAATGACACATATACATCTCTCTGGATGACGACAAAATATTTATATTGAATCGATTCGTTTCGCCTTCAGTATCTGTTTTTCTTCAAGGTTATGGAAATATGTGGTTAAAAGCACACACACAACACACACACACACACACACACACACCACGCTCTTAAAGATTCATAACTGATGCCAGAGGAGTTAACGGGGCTCCCAGCACGGTGTACGTTTGTAGTTTCCACCTCTGACACCACAGTGGACTGACGCTCAGCTGTGATCGGTCCGTCCACCCAAACATCGACCAATCGTGTCTCCTTCACTCACGTCCGACGTGACGGTGACTCCATCTGTTGATCTCGTGAAGCTTTTCGGGAAGAAACAGGTAAAAGAATCTGTTCGCAGCTGAATGTTTGATAGCGCCTGAGTGAGACTACGAGCCTGTGCTGAGTCTGGAGGGGACTGGACTTTGATTTTCTAAGCTAATGAAGCAGGTCAGAGCGACTCTTCCTGGTTTGATCCAGTGCAGAGGAGTTAAACTCATTCCCTCTGCAGTGCGTTGGTGTTACAGAAGCTCACAGGGAGGTTGGTGGATTGAATTGGGGGTTTATGATAAAACAAGAAAAGGCAGGGAAGAAGCAGAAGATAACAGAGAACACCTAGAGAGAGAGGGAGCTGTAATCTGCTGCTCGGTGATAGAGGAGATTCCTCACAAACAGTCAGTCAGGACTCGTGGTGTGTATGGAGGTTGATAAGGCAAGAAGGAGCTCTTTATTGGAACAAGATGACACACACGATAACAACACACTGTGTGTGTGTGTGAGGCTTTGATAAGTATGACTGTCACCTTCACTAAAGCCGACATGAGCAGAGATAAAACGCCCCCCACACGGAGTCTGATCCTGATTCCAGCTCAGGTTTAACAGCGTGATACACCTGAACCCGCCGATAAGCGCTCTGCCAGGAGAAGATGCTCCGAGCGATAACGCTTTCATTAAAAGACATTTGTTAGAGCAGCCGTGAGGGCCCAGGCGAAAGATCTCTGTTGTCTCAGCACGTACGCTGTTAATGATGACTGCTTTTCCAACATCAGAGGATGAACCTCGACCTCCATCGACACGTCAGATCAACAGGTCGCTGTGTGAGTCTGTCTTTGTCTGCAGCCAGCTGGGCTCACTTTAAAGGCCTTCTCAACACTGTGCAGACAAACTTCATGTTTGCTACGCTCTTATTTACAGGTGGTCAGTAACTGAACCGTTGTTAGCCCCGCCCCTTTTTGGACCTGTGCTCCAATCACAGTTGAGCAAGCCTTCGCGCTTCCCCGTACTCAGATATGCAACAAGGTCCTAAACTAAATCTGATAGCTCGCCGTAACTAGCTAGCTAATCTACATCTTAGTTAGCTAGTTAGCTTGTGTTTTGCTAACATTAGCTAACTCATGATGTGACTGTATGCGTCGTTTAACCGTCTTCAAAATGTAGTTTCTGTACTTAGCATAGACGAGCTAGCACATAGCATATCTAAGTACAGGAAAGGAGGATGCTCAACTGTGATTGGAGCACAGAGCAGGAAGGGGCGGGACTTAAGAAGGGTCAGTTGTTGATGTGAAAGCGTTTATGCTGCATCCATGCTGCGGTGCAGCCGACACGATTGTCAGTTTCTGGCCTGGAAATAGTCTTCACATCAAAATCTGAGTCAGGATTAAGACTTACAGAAACGCTGACTGTGTTCAAGAATAAGAAAAGGTAAACAAAAAGATTAATTTGTCTCTGTTTGGATTTATTTTCCTGAATCTTTTTTTTTTGTTCTCTCCAGGGAATATCAATCAAACTGCTGTTGGTTTATTCATCTTAAAAAGTAACTTTTTCTGTTTTTACAAATAAACTAATCAAATATTGAAGTTTCATGTCTGCCAGCGTCAGAGGCAACTGAAGCAGAACTGAGCTGACGTAGAGCTTTAAAGTCTGCGGACAATGTTTAACCTCACAAACATACAGTAATCTGGAGTCCACACAGTGTAAACATGGAAGTGTTTCCCCTCTCTACCATCCGTCCTGTAGGACATGAACACGACATGAGGGTGGCAGCGGTCTGTGACTGCCCAACTTGTAAACGCTTGTATCACTTGACTCCTAAGTGTTTACCAAAATAAAAGCTCTGGCTGTGAGACTCTCTCATGTCTGTGAATCCATATTTAATGCACCTGAGTGCCTGTGAATGTCGTCAACTTTTAGCCTTTACCTATTTGAATACAACTAAAACATTTCACTGCAGTATTTAAATCCACGCCCTTATTACTCAACTGAATTTCTTTTCCAGGACTTGCAGACATCCTGAGTCATTGCCATCGATTCTGAACATTGTGAGAAAAGTCTAATAACATCACAAAACCACAGAACAATGTTTGTAGGATGTTATTTACAGGTAGTGTCAGTAATTGACCCGCCCCTTTTTGGGGGTGTGGCTCAATTTTTTGTGCTCCAATCACAGTTGAGCAAGCCTCGGTCAACTTCCTCCTTTCCTGCGCTTAGATATGCTACGAGCTACCTTGTCCATGTAGAAAATCAACCACAGTTAGTAAATGTTGCTAGCTACTACTTAACTACTTAACTTAGCTAGTTAGCTAGTTAAATGACTTAAGTATAGAACAATATTTAAGTAGGCGGCTAGCTAGTTAAGTAGTTCTGCAGATCAAAATGCTAGTTACCAACCTACTCTAAATCTGATAGCAACTGTTAACAAAACAGTGGCTAACTATCTAACTAATTTACATAATTTATTAGTTAGCTAGTTAGATGCTACAGAACAATTTGCTAACATTAGCTAGAGATTAGCATTAGCTAGAGATTTGACTATATATATATACGAAATGTGGTCGTCAACATAGACGAGTTAACGCTAAACATATATATATATATATATTATATATATATATATATATATATATATATATATATATATATATATATATATATGCATTGTTACATGTTATGTGTGTGTGTGTGTGTGTGTGTGTAAAGCTACAGAAGGAAACATTTTCCCATGATTTTTTATGCAGCTGAGGACTGAAATGAATGCTCTTTATAGGTAGCATGGATTAATTTTCAGCACTTGTAACTCTCTCTCTCTCTCTCTCTCTCACACACACACACACACACACACACACACACACACACACACAGTATTTCCTGTGTATTCTGCTGCTGGATCAGCAGTATTTTTATATAGAATCTGGTTCTCAGTGTGTTCCAGGTCACTGACAGTTTATGCTGAAAAATCAGGACATTGTGTGTGTGTGTGTGTGTGTGTGTGTGTGTGTGTGTGCGCAGGGGATTCATACATATTTCCATAACTGTATTCAGAACAAAAACTATATTTAACCCACTTTCACCTTACATCACATGACATCATCTTTTACAGCGACTGCCAGCTGATCAGGTCGGCGTATGAGAAGGACTTTGCTGCCGTCAGATAAACTGACGAGTTCATTTTCGGTTCATTTTGCGTTTCCTCTGATGTTTCTGAGACATTAACATCAACCAGCCGAGCCTTCAGAGAGCCAGCGAGCAGCTGCGTACAGCGCGGAGATAAATAATGCAGCGCGCTCCGTCATTAACACCAACTTTATGTTTCAGCGGTTAAAGTGAGTCAACAGGACAAATTCATGACCGCTCGATTCCAAAATTAAAACCTTCAGACTTAAAACAGATTATCAATATGATTTTTTGCCCCATCATATCACATTTAGCTTTCTCTCTGATTCATATTTTATTACTTTGTCCAACAGCCAGCGCTGCCCGACTCCAGCGTGGATCAATTTATTGACTTCGACTTTGATCTTGTCCCTAAATAAACCGTGAGGGAACTAAAAACATAAATTTATGGTTTGTCATTAACCGCAAACAGCAGCCTGAAAATATTGAATTAAACAGATTATTCCGCCTCGTTTCATTTCTTTCTCTCTTCCAGTCGTTTTAACTTTGTTGTTTTGTCGGTACAGATCAGTTTGTCTGCGTGTGCTAGCTTCTTTTGTGTACTGGTGATTCTGTTGCTTCAAAGGAAACAATAAAAAAGTATTTCCAAACCTGGCTGTGATCCTTGAATCGGGTCACTTACAGTGGATTGTAATGTTGGCAAGATTTTACAGCAGAAAACACGTTTTTAAAACTTCTTCCCAAACTGGCCCTGCAGCGTAATCCACTTATTCGCTGCCCATCTGTATACTCAGTATGCTCAGACAGTCAGGGTTTAACCAAAATATGGCTGCACACACACACACACACACACTCACAGCTTCTGTCTGAATCCTGGTGACAAATCATTTTAAAGCCAGACCTGACTGTCCCTGCGGTGCTCAGATATACGTAAGCCTTGTGTGTGTACATCTGGACCTGCAGGATGAACTTACATTCAGTCCTTTCTGGAACAGCGGCTGTCCCATCACGTTGGCCAGCATCCGGATTAACGCCGCCCCCTACAGACAGCACAGAGACACACACGCGTCAGACGGAACGACAACACTCTCAGTTCAGTGAATTTCAGCGGATCAGCATCGATTCATCTGTAGGCCGAGCGTCGACTGTCTTTTAAAGTGTTGACCTCTGAGGGAAGAGCCAACCATCCGGGATAAGAAGCTATCATACACCAAACGATCGAGTCCCCACGTTAACACGACTCCACCAGACTTGGCTGTTTGGACTTTTACTCACTTTTTTGTAGGCGATCCAGTCGAAGACTCGGTTGATATCCGTCGCCTGCTCCACCTCCTGCGAGATGGGATGGGAGGAACGTAGGCCGTCCAGCAGCATCACCTCGTGGAGGACATCCGTCAGGAAGCGCTGCTTCTCCTGAAGGCACACAAACATTTGACCATAACTGACCATAACTGCTGCGTGTCCAACTAACCCACCAAACCCCGAGGCACCTTTAAGTTTCATTAATAAAAACCAGAATTATTTATTACATGTTCTATTCTTTATAATGTAACTGTAGCTGTATAATTAATGTGATAATTAAACTGAATTCAACTTGAAATATCGTCTGTCAGCTGGGACAGGCTGAGGAGGATACGTGGTTACAGAAAATGGACGGACGGCTGAACCTGAAGTGAAAGTCCCCACATGGTCGGCGAGTCCCCGCAATGACTGTGTGTGGACGAGTGATCGTCCCCACATTGTACTGTTCGAAAATCTACAATTCATTTTGTTTTTCTGTCTCAAACCCTAAAAATAAGAAAGACATTTGTCTCCATATCACAACATAACACTGTTACTTTTCGTGAATTCTTTGTTTTTTCATTTAGTGACCGAGCCGGTCCAGTAAACAAACTTTAGTTGCGAGTCTTTGTTCTTGATCCGTTCCTCTGGTTTCTGACTTTCATTCACCATGATTTTGTCTCCTCACCCCTTCGCTCTCCTCCTCTCTTCCTTCACTCTGCTCAGCGTTTTCCCGCCTTCTCCTCTTTGTCTCCTCCCATCACTCCTCGCTCCGTCTCGTCTCCTCCGCTGCTCTCCTGCTTTCAGGATTTTAATAGACTTCTGCAAACATGTTGAGCTTTAATAAGCTCTGTCTAAATTACCCCTGGGATTAGGCTAAATCCGGAGAAGTGCGGCTCTGTCTAATTCATGGATTACAGTGTTTACTATGGAGATTTGGTTTTAATGAACCTCCATCTTGTTAAGCAATAGACTTGTTGGCTTATTAAGTTTCAGACGTTAATGAACAGGATGAACAGGTTCTTTTTTTTAAATTAACAGTATCTGCTGGGATCTGGCTAATTCTTGGTCCAATGTGGCTCCATGTAATTCATGTATTAAGGTTGTTTATTAAGTAGATTTGCTTTTCATGAATCTTCATCCAGCTTAACGAAAGTTTTTTTTGAGATATTACATTTTTAATGAACAGTAGAAAGATTTAGATTTTACAGTGTCTGCTGGGATCAGGCTACTCTCTGCCAGATGTGTCTCTGTGTTCGTTCAAAGTAAAAATTTCTATTGTTTCACAAGCTGAAAATTTAATTAGACTCAACACAGACAAACACGAAGTCTAATTCTGGGACTCAGATACAGTTGTGTGTTATGAGTTATGAGTTTAGCTCTGATAGTGACACAGTTCTTCTTTTTGCAGTGTAACGTGTGTCACAGAAGAAGAAAAGTGTCCGCTGCAGAGTTTAGCTCTGATTTCTGCTTCGTACTGAGCGTGAACGTATCATTAGCATCAGATTGTACCGTATTGTTTGCACTTAACGGGCCATCGGCGTTTCAGCCCCCGCAATCCAGATCATGTCACACGGAGCCGAGGGACTTTGTGCAAAGTCTACAAAGAGTTTTGATCTGCATCTTAGTGACAATCCAAAACTCCGTTCTTTACTTTTCTTTCTTACTTTATCTTGACAAACCTTTTATTACACAAAAGAAGAGTGCATCGTTCATTCAGATGATTCAGCGTTTCATAGGCTAAAAACTGAGCACTGCACCGCCTTCAACAGAGGGGGTCGGCCTAAACTGTCACCGCCCAGAGAGAGACGGAGGTAAAGACCAGCGGTGGTGCTGGTGGAGTAGGTGGTCTGAGGTCTAGACGGGGTGGAATCACATAAGCTAGGCTACCTGCGGCATTGCACAGGTTTGTTGTGTGCAGCCACCGAGCCGTGGACTGCCACATGCAGCAGCGATGACCCACATCAACAGAGAGAACTCCCAACAGATCCGCCTCATGCGGGCGAGCGGAAAATCAGCACACGAGATCCAGCAGCACTTCGCGAGGCTCGGCATTCAAGTCTCACTGAGGACCGTGCGATATCACTTCAAGGAGAGGCAACCCCGCCGCTCATGCCCGAGGAAACTGCACGAGTAAGTAGCCGAAAGAATGAACGTTCAAGTAGCATTTCTGGAGCTTCTTTTGTGCGTGGTGTGTCATCAGTCATGTATAAATAATCACGAGTTTGATGTGCAATCAAAGTTAAAACAAATGAGTGTTTGCATTGATTGCTGAGAGTCTGAAGGACTTCCTTGTGGTATTACTACTAGTTGTAGTTGAACTTCTAGTTGTTTTATGACTACGACGATAAAGGCGTCACCAGCCTGGAAATCTTTGGTTCAGGTACCTGAAATAAAGTTTGCTTTTGTCTGACTTCCACAGTCACATCCTGACTGCCATCGCAGAGGTGAGAAAGGCCGGCGATAAGATGAATGCCCGAGCCGTGCAGCAGAAGATCGAAGCAGACTTTGGCGTTCAGCTGAGCCTGACCAGCATACGCCGCGCTCCCAGAAACCCAATTTGCAAAACGCGCAACAAAATTGCGCGGCTCCAGCAAGCCCTCCAGTGGATGGAGTCTGGGGAGACGTGGCACGATGCGCTGTTTTCAGACACGACGTCGGTCGCTCTGAAGCATTACGGCAGGCCTCATTTCCACACACAGGACCACTTCGTCGGCAAACCACAGTCCAAATATCCCTTAAAGTTCTACATCTGGGGACTGATTTCACGACAAGGCACGGGGCCCATGGTCATCTTCGAGGGAACCATGGACAAACAATACTTTGAGAACACCATCATCAGAGATCTTGCGGCACCGTACATCAGGGAACACTTTGGGTCGAAACATCGCTTCTTCCAGGACAACGACCCGCAGCACACCGCTGCTGCGACTTGCATCGCGTCGGAGGGGATCAACTGGGTGAGGACTCCACCAGAGTCGCCAGATTTCAACCCCATCAAGCGCGTTTGGCGCTCAATGAAAGACTTCATCCGAAAGGAGGCTAAGCCAGACACGAGACACGACCTGGTCCGAGCTATAGAGTTCTTCTGGGACACAAAACTCACCAAAGATTTCTGTAATGAAGTTATTTCAGGCTTATCAGACGTTCAGAGACTGGTTGTGAAGAATAAAGGAGGGCATAGTGGAAACTGAACAAACCATCCACACACACAGTGTGTGTGTGTGTCATTTTGTCTCTTCTTGTTTCAAACTGTGCATGCAAAATAAACTTCTCCAACAAAGCCTGACTGTGCGTCCGTCTCTGTTGGATCTCCATTCAGATGGGTGCTACATTTAAATTACGACTGATGTTCAGGTGATCGGCTTGAATGGGAGGCAGAGAGGCGACTATTCAGCTGCCTGAACGACCGGCCCAAAGACATGCAAACACAAACCCAACGGGGACGAACTCCACACCGAAGAACAATGCAACAGATTTGAATACGAGCGCTCAACAAATAAACGAATAAATACCTGCAGTTTGGAATGACGGCTCACCTCAGTGTGAATGTGAATGGCTGTGTCGTGTACTTCAGTTTAATTCTGTTTGTTTTGGAGGCGATGGCTCGGTCACCGAGTAAGAGTCCTTCAAAGGAACGAGCGGAAACTTGCAGCTTTAACAGTCAGGCACCATTTTATCACATTTCTATGGAGGCACGCACAGTTTGAACTTTTACTGATCTTTATTTTAAATCTGGGGGTGGGGTGAAAATATCACGGCGCTCCAGCCCATCAGCACCCACAGACCTGCTGCCGGCTACAGGAGGAAGTTTGAATATTTCTCTCACTGCCAACGAAGAACTGAACAAAACGTTACATAACACACGACACTGTTTGCATGATATTTATGTTAATCTGCATATATTGGTGCTCGATTATCAACCTACCAGGTGTTTGCTTGCTTTGATTAGACGTCCCAGTTATCCTGAATATTATAATCACTCTGTGGTTTGTCTGACTGGCACTTCAGTTGGAGACTCACTGTGGAGCGAGGGTGGGTGGCAGAGACTCCCAGTGGCTGGATAATGGCTACAAACTGGATCTCATCCCGGCTGGAAACCAGAACACCTCCGACTGGGAGCGCCAATCGAGAGTCGCTGGGACTGTTAATGAGCTAAACTGTGTGTCAGACGCACAGTTTGTCGTGATGCGAGAGAATCTGACTCCTCCCGGATGTTTTGTTTGTTTGTGCAGGAGTTGGACTGATCCGTCCTCGAAGGATCGGACTAACTCCTGGACAGAAACGCAGACGAATGCTTTCATCTTTCTACACGTGGAGGTAAACAGACAGGATCAGGGGACTCCACCACAAATCACACAATTAGTTCATTAGTTAAATGGCGTGTTTGGATGAAACTGAAATCACCCGCTGAGAGAAAAATCTGACTAAATGAGACATCAGCTTTAATTAGAAGAGACTTTAAGTCACCTGGAGAGAGAGAGGCCCATATGGTCATTATGAAGCAGATGGACTCACATGTGGAGGGACAGCTAATAGGCCAACAGTCGGTGTAAACAAAAAACACACACACACACACACACAGATGGAGGGACGGCGCTGCGTTCACAAGCAGCTGCTGAACTTTTAAACTTCAGCTCGTCTCCTCCCTCCGTCCTCCTTCACTTCCACCCCGTCACTCTCGCTCTTCTCCCTCCACCCTCCTCTTTATCGCGGCGTCGTGTAAACACGGCGGGCTTCGGATGACAGACAGCGCTGTCTGTGCGACACATGCATGCTGAATACTAATTCGTTGTCTGGCAGGCGTCACACATCCGGCGTAGTTAAAGCTCTTTATTAGCAGCACTGATGATTCACAGCGTGTTACCGGAGTTTGACATGAAACTCATAAAACAGTTCAAGACCAAGAGGCCGACGCCACCCATCCTGTGTCCCTGCCTTCATGAACGTTGTGACTGTGACTATAATCTCTGTGTTTTGAGACACTCTTGGACTGGTCACAATATTTATGTCGAATATCACGGCCTCGTTCACGCTGATGTTACTGAGAAACAAGTGCAACAGGCTCACTGGCAGGCAGTCACATGATCTTTAAATCATTTGTTTGGGAATAATTTAAGTAAAGATGGGATCATCAGATCTGTCAGAGTGATGAACATCAACTCCCATGATCCCACGCGACTTCTCAACATCATCACGAGTCTTTTGTGTTTAATTTGGACAGGTACGCCTCTCTTCAGGTTTTACTGTCCTCCTCGTTGGAGTCAGCGAGGTCAGACCTTTTAAAAACTCTTTTGCTTTTGTTTATTTTATCGATGCATAACCACCCACGGACATTTACAAAGTTATAGAACAATCAATCCTGCAATAAATAACTTTATTTGCTGAAATCCATCCAGTTTTATGTTGTTTTCTCGTCCCCTAGAGAGCCGGGCTGTAACAATTAAATATGGGCAATGTTGCAACTGACTGAGCGCGACTGTTTAAAGGATAAAGCTGTCGATGTTCTGTATTTCTGTTGAGGTCAACAAATCCCACGAAAACAACAAAACACACAATCCTTCAGTGCACGCAGCACTTCTGCGACTGAGGTTCAGTCGTCTCCGGCGGCTTGCTGTGGTTTTTATTAAACAGGAGAGAGCGCATTAAAATAAACCACAGTGTTCATGCAATGAAGGGACACGGCAGCCAGCGTGGAGCGTTGACAGAACGTTCCAAAACAAACATATTATCCGTGTGAAGTGAACTAAAGCGCCCTGCGCTGTCCCTTTAAGAAACACGACACCTGAACAATCCATTACGTGTCCGTAACAACGCGAGATAAATGCCACACGTCCACAGCACAACTGTGTTTCTGTACAAACTGAACTTTACCAGCTCCAGAGCGCGAATGAGACAAACCGCTTCAGATCTGAAGATTTCTCACTGCAATAAGCTGCTTGGTGGATTTTAGGAGTTTACTAACAAACCTGCGGCCTCGCGTCTATAACCGAACCCCAGCTGTGCTGATATTCAGTATAACCGCACTCCCTCTGTGTGATATTGGTTTATAGACGCACACAGACTGATCAGCAGGTTAAATTAACTGCAGTCATTTGATTTGTGAGTATAAGAAAATAAAGAACGCCATCAGACCTCTAATGGACGGATCTATGGGACTTGATTTGTTGATAACGCACCAGGATGGCTGATTTTATCGAACACGCGGAGTTACGGGGTTTAAAACCGACTGTGATCACACTGAAAAGCAGAGGATGGTTTTAATCTGTTTTTAAGTCTCCGCTTTCTAAGAAGAGGCCGGAGGACAAGGTGAGTATCGATCGTCCTCTGCTGTCTTTAACATGAATATTTCATATTTTCATAAGTCTATTTGTTTCACATCAGTTATCTGTCGGCCGACGTGCACCTCTGACCCGCCTCCTCTCCGCCACTTTGAATTAAGTGCAGATGAACAGATTTTATGCTGTCAGTGTGTGTGTGTGTGTGTGTGTGACTCAGTTTAATCTATAACAATGCAGCATATCTGTATGTATTTATCTAAACCTTTAAATGTAGAAAATTGAGATAAATGGATGAAGACTGATTAAAATGGACTGAAGTTAAAGTTTGTTTCCAGCCGCTGGTTCTGGGTGTAATTCGGGTCTGTTTCACGCCGTCGGTGCCTCATTACTGCTCCATTGTGTCCACACAAAACAAATGCTACGCTCTCTGCTCACCACTGGAGAAACACAATGTATTGGTGTTTGTTAATTTCAAATAAAGCTGATTAAAATGTTGGACCACAGCTGCAGAAAAAGTCCCATATTCATAATTTGTTTCCCGTTTTGAATGTCATGTAAATATAATTATGGAAATGAAACAGACTCCAAATGTGCTCTGTCACGAAGTCTGCTGTGTGTGTGTGTGTTCAGGATTTATCACATATGATGTCGAGCTGAAAATCAATTATATTTCCACAAACTGTTCGTGAGCAGGTAAAATAAAAGGCAGCACGACTTTCTCTCTTCACGCTCCGCACGGCGCTGAAGATCCAAAACGACTGAACCTGAACGACTTTTCAAACGTTTCATTTTCAGTTAAAAATCCTGAATGTTTCGCCTGAGCTGAGCGTCGCTCCGTCACCTCAACCGCTTGTGTGTGAGGTGGTCAGAAAACTCCAAAGTCCGAGCTGACCTGAAGTCTTTTTGTCTTTACCAAGCGAAACGAGGTCAATGCAGAAGTGAAGCCACAAACTGCAGTTCCTCTAACGTCCACCGGAGGCTGTCTCCAGAAGTGAGTCAGTCTCCATAAGTCCCCATGTTCAAAACTTCACAGCAGAAATAAACATGTTTACAGCCTGGTAGACACTCTCTACAACAAGCTAGCTACAAGCTAACAGGCTGAAACATGCTAACAACAAGCTAACAACAGGCTAAAATAAGCTAACAACATGCTAGCAACAAGCTAACAACAGGCCAAAATAAGCTGACAACAGGCTAAAATAAGCTAACAACAAGCTAACAACAGGCTAAAATAAGCTAACAGCAAGCTAACAACAGCTAAACATTGTCATTCAGCCATTTTCAGAAAAAGAGAATAAATCTGTGAAGCTGTGGACGGCTGAGAGTTTCTTCACAGTTCCTGCGGTCTTTGAAACGTGCTCATAAAAGCTGCTTCTGTTTCAGCTCCATCGTTCAACCGTCTGTTTTCCACCAGGTGCATGATGGGAATTAATCTCACAATGAATCCAGTCTGGTTCACTGTCTTCAGATGTGCGAGCGTGTCAGACTAACACGATTCTTCCCCCTCGGTGTGAAAGCGACTTTACTTTCTTAACAAACTGTTCAGCCGCGGCGGCTCTGTTTGCACGCCGCGCGCTCGCACGTCTTATTCATCCTCTTAATGTATGAAGCACATGTTGGCAGCCGCCTCCTTATGTCGGCGTTGAATTGATGTGACCTCTTAAATCTGCTTTAACGTCACAAACGGTTGGCTCTCGCAGATGTTACGCAGAGATGCTGATGGATTGGAGCGCAGTAACATTTCCTCCCTCGTCATCTTCTTATTTGTTTGATTTCTTCAGCCGTGTTTCGCTCCTCTCCCCGCGGCGCCGCGACTCGCCACTGATGGAAAACGGCTTCTTAAATAAAAACTTGTATTATGAATAAATTGCTTTATCAGGGACAGAGCGCTTTATCACGGTTGTGCTTGTTATTGGAGAAACACTTTGTTTCTATTAAAGCGTCCAGCCGTGCAGAACCGCAGTAACAGGGATTTAAAAATGCCATGTCGCTCAGGCACAGGCTGTGTGTGCGTGCAGGAGATAAGGTGTGACACGTTTCCTTCTTCTTCAAACAAAGCAGGAAACGTGAGCGCTTCAAAGTTCAGCTTCTCCGAGAAGTTGCTCCGTCGTTCTGAGAGTTTCTGGGTAAATTTGAGGAATTCATTTGGAACTTTGTCGTGTTTGGAGCCGACGCACTCTGCAACAATCTGACAGGAATGAAATGAAACACTTCACCTGCTGCAGGATTCGACTGCAGCTGCACAGAAACACGATGAAGAACAAAAAGGAGGAATCAGAAATCGATGGAGTGGAAGAAGAGCGACCTTCCTCCTCCTCAGAGCGCCGGTTTAACTTTCCTCTCACGCACACGTGAACACGTCCGTCCACGCTGCTCGAAGTTACGTGAAGTTTTATACAACAAAGAGGAACGAGGAAGAAGAAGCTGAGCAGCAGACACGTTCGCTGTCGACGTCTTTTACTCGCGTCAGAGCAGAATTCACTATTTACTTATTTGGATCTTTGCTCGGGACGTGTTCTGTATTCAAACGATGAGTTCGTCTCAGAGCCGCTCACACACTGACCTGCTGCCACAGCCGCAGACAGGAAGTCAGAGAGAATGGACTGACGGACGCGTTGGCTTGTTAGAAATGAGAAAACAAAAGAATCTCAGCGGACGGCGTCATGAAGTTTTAACGTCCGCACGTTTGAACCTTTGACTTCTCGCCCGGCTCGGCCTGAACCGCCGCTCACACAGAGACACGGCGCTGTGCGTGCAGGAAGTGAGTCACCGTCTGCGCTCAGCGGATTATTTGTGTTTTAAAAGGCTCAGATTATTCAAGGAGAACACGCTTCAGCCGCGCTCCGTCGCCTGAACGCAGCTCAGTCTGTTTGTGTTTAAGCGTTCACAAAAAGTGTGAAGACGTCTGCGTCAGCACCGAGAGCTGACTGCGTCCGAGTCGAGGTTCATCTCTCTTTCCTGTTTCCTGTTTCCTGTCTGTTATTTCGTGGTCAGAGATTTTTTTAAATGTTTAACACTGAAAATAAAATAAATCAAATCCTGATCGAGCGGCAGCAGGCGCTGAATTTCATGAACAGACTTCAGAATGTCTGAACGCACTTCAGCTACACGCTGACCACAATCTGTCAAAAGCTCAATAAATAAATACATAAAGATTAAAGAGCGTGCTGGACAAACATTTAAAACTCACCATGTTCCACTTCGGGAAGAGGAAGTCAGTGCCGACGTACTCGAAGTAATGAGCAAAGCCTTCTTTTAACCAGACGTCCTCCCACCAGACCGGAGTCACCAGATCACCGAACCACTGAAACACAAAGAGGAGACAAAGTGTGGACGATTACTGAGCGTGAAAAGATTCATAACCTGTCAGGAAGTCAGATATAACTGATGATGGATCCAGAATTCATGACTCGATCTGCAGGTTTTGTCCTGATGATGGCGCTCCACGAGGCTGATGCAAACATCGCACAGCCCCCAAAGCGTTCATCCTCTGGGGATCACGAGCGTCTGCTCGGTAGTTGTTGAGATTCCAACCTGCTGCCATGCGTAAAGCTCAGACAATGAAAAACAGAGAATTTAATTAAATCCAGTCCAACTTTGACTAATGAGAGCGGGGACTTCACTGCTGACGAGGTCTCTGCCTGATGACGTCAAACGAGCAGAGGCCAGCGGAGCCGACATGATGAAGCAGGTCTGGTTCATCAGCGGCACCGGAGGGCCCGCCAGCCACCGCGCCGTGACAAAGACAGCAGCGGGCCCGGCGCTCATTTAGGCCGCGTGCTGACACCTGATTGGGCGGTGAGTCTTCTCTCGGGGGCCGCCTCCACGACAGTGAAGTTTATTAAAGGCGGAGAACGCGGAGAATAGACTGAACCTCGCTGATAGTGGAACGCACGGCCTCGAGAGGAATGCATCTGTTTCCCGGCAACACCGCTCGAGTGACGGCGGCTCGGGGACAGACGAGCGTCCCTGCCAGCAAACCTTCAGCTGCGGAGCGAGGAGCTCCGAATAACAAAAGTTTACCTCCAAAATTCAATTCAAAGCATCGTTAAAGGCTCACACGGCAGCCTCAGAGTGTGTGTGTGTGTGTGTGTGTGTGTGTGTTCCTCACGAACAGCTCGTTTAAAGTTTCTGTGGAGTGACACCTCCTCACCTGCCGTCTGTCACAAACGGCGTTCATCTCACTTCCTGTGAGACCTTTAAGGCGCCTGAAGGTGTGAACGTTACAGACACGTGTGTGTGTGACGTCTTTCAGCGCGGTGCGGGCTGAACAGATGCAGCGAGACTCCGACACGTGGGCTCAAAACTAAAAACTCAACCCGGCCTGGAGCTCCGGACAGGTGAGGAGGGTCAAAATACAGATTACAAGTACAGCCAGGAGACTTGTAAAGAAGTCAAACTAAACAATAGAATATTTATATTTATAGTTTTATGAAGCTAAATTTGTATATTAAAATATAATAGTTGGTCTGTTGTCTTTCTTTTAGCCGGTCTTCAGGAAGCAGAGACTCTGCGGACGCCGTCGCAGCGAAGCAGGAAGAAGCGTCCTGACATGAATACAAACTTCCTCCACTTTCTCTCTGGCAGCCGCGGACCCGTTTCTGGGCAGGGATTCAAACCGACCACCCTGTGGGAGCTGGCAGACTGCTCAGCTGCTGCCGCTGCTGCTGCCTGGCTCAACAGGCGTCGGTTCAACTCCCCGAGGCGGAGCTGCGGTCACACTCGAGACCGCTGCAGTTTACGGGGAAGCTCAGCGCTGCCAGAGGAAGCTGCACGTGATGAGGTGTGCGAGGTGGAACGCTCAGGAGCTCGTCTGCTCGACTCAAACTCTAAAAGTCTTCTTTAAGAAACTGGACGCTCAGTTTGAGTCGGAGCTGCAGCTTGTGGAAAGTCTGGTTCACAGAAGAGAAAGACGAGAAGCTGGAGAACAGAGATCACGTTAGACGGTAGAGTCCAGTTCACACCCTGATGTTAAGGAGACGACGGGAGCGTGCACGCTCTGAAAACATCCCAACATTAAAACTAAAAGTCTAACAATGCTCTCTGGCCTCGAACCAAACTGATGCAACCCAGCGAAACTGTTGCATGACTGCGCTGCTTCTCTGCACGCAGTAACAACCTCCGGTCAGCGCTGAAGGCCGGCCACTGGAATGTGCTCAAACATGTGCTGACAACATGGAGGCTGCGTGAGTCTTCATGGCTGAGAACAGAAACTACAAACCAACAATGCGAGCGTTCAGACAGAGGAAGCTGTGTGTGACGCCCGCGCGCTCTTTGATTTTTCCCGTCTCCATCAGACAAACTGCCGCTGAGCCGCTCTTTCATCATTCACGACAGTTTACGTTTGATTTTCGTCCTCGTGCTCCGGAAGGATTTCATCGCGCTCTGCTTCACGTTGGAAGTGGGTCAGTAAGTTTTGGGTTTGTTCTGACAAATACAAAATATAATTAATTTACACTGCAGCAGCGACAGACTCAATGAAGAGGCTGAATCCTCTGCAGTTACAACTTCTCTCGTAATTAGAAATGACGACTCGTCTTCATTAGCTGCCGTCGTCTCTCGTCATCTTTCAGCCTCATTAAAGCGTAAAAAGCCTCCGGCGGCTCGGACGTTTCTGATTCGGGGGGGAAGTTGACTCGGGTTGCTACGGATGATGCTGTTGCCGCGGTTACGTACGTGCATCGCGGGTGGGGTTCAACGGTGCTGAGGCGGAGGATTCAGGGGAGGAAAGGTGGAGGAAAGGAGGTGTAAGCCTGCAGACAGACAGACGGACAGACAGGATGACAACTCTGCAGCTTCACTTTGAGCCTCTTTTAGCTCCTAGTTTTGGTTTATTCACGGTTAGCATGCACCGTCTGCCCAGCATCAAACAGCAGCTGGTTCATCAGCCAAGCAGAGTTAGCAACTAGCTGGAAGCTGATTCAGATGTTTGGGAGGCGTCATGGCAGCACCGTGCACAGCAGCATCTCCGTGTGTATTTCTGTGTCCTCCTTTAGCACGTTAGCTCTGATTGATTCGCTGCTGCAGCCTCAGTGACCTCCGGCGGTCTGTGCCTGACCCGGGGACCAATCAGAGCTCTGCTTTGTTTCTTCTTCATTTTTGCCCCTGAAGGTCAGAAAGCACCAACGCTGTTAAAGCTGCAGCTCGTTATGTACAGACGAGTGTTTGCAGCAGCAGCGTCGGTGCTTTGCTCCTCCGGGGACCGACGACAAACAGAGCTGCCGCGATGTAATGGATTACTTTTTATTTTTAGTTACACTACAGCTTCTGTTCCAGGATTCAAAGGTTCTAACTCATTCTGCTCTGACTCGGTGAATCAACGAACAGCGCCGCTTCTCTTCTGTTTGTTTCGACAGCGGCACCTCGGCGCTCGCCTTCCTTCACCTCTCCGTCAGCTGTCTCTCTCTCTTCCTGTCTCTCTCTCTCAGAACAAAGCCGAGCTGTGCCTTTGATCATCCTCCTCTTTCCTCTCCTCCCTCTGTCTGACCCTCGCTGATAAATATTCATCCCTCTCTCTTCAGCGTTGGGACTGAATCTGATTTTCACTTCCTCGTTCGAATGGAGCTCCTCGCGGCTCCACAACGGCCGGCACGAAATAAATCTGGCACAAACACTGTTTACATGCGAGCACGCATCAACAGCAGCCACACAAAACTCTCAAACATTATGCTTGATTAATATTTGTGCGATTGTCAGGTCGGCTGCCGGCCAAATGCTTCTGGATCTGGATCTTAGCAGACCGACAGAACCGGCCTGTCCTCACTGCATGTGGACCAGCTGAGTCTGGACAAGAATCTGGATCGCACAGAGGTCACGATAAGTTGGACCTGGTTAAACGTCTCTGATCAGAGTCTCCCTGCAGAGTTCTAGATCTGTTGGATCCACCTTAAGATGCTTGGTAGAGAGTTCTGGACGTGTTGACCGACGCTGATCTCTTGATCATGGACTCATGAAGTCAGCAGTGACGGCCGCCGCTCCTCCGACAGTCCAAAGCAGCTGCGATGTTTCATAAAGTCGAGTTCACGTCTGATGAACTCACGACAGACGGGAACAGAGACGGTTTGTCAGACAGACAGTCTGCTCGGCTCTGATCGTTTCTCTTTATATTCTTGTTGTCTTGACAGTCCTGCTGCACCCATTATTCACTGTGTGTGTGTGTGTGTGTGTGTGTGATGTTTAAATTGCTATATAAAGCCGCCTGGCAAAACCAATCTGTCACAACCGTGAAACCTTTGATTTACAACAACAAACCTCAGCTAGGTGCATGAATGTGTGTGTGTGTGTGTGTGTGTGTGTGAGTGTGTGTGTGTGTGAGTGTTTCTTTGATGCATCCTGTCAATTAAACAGAGACACACAAAGCGGTGCAGACAGACAGGCAGCAGAGGTTTGGTGGACGTAAACAACATGAATAAATGATTGATTATTCTAAATAAAACATGTCGGACATGATTTTTATTATTTACAGGATGCGGCTGGAGTTCGTCTGCTTCATATTTCATATCTGGTAGTTTTTAGTGAACAAACAGCAGAACTCGTGACAGACATTTAATTAGCGGCGCAGAAATGAAGTTACAGAACGATGAGAAATAAGATCCGACCCTGTGAACGTTAATCAGAGTCAGCGCTCAGCCTGTCTGACCCACAAACTGTTTCTATAAACGGCCGAGCCGCTCCATGACTCAGCAGAAACTCTTTCTGCTGTCGTGATATTCTGTAAATATTTGTTGCTGTGGCCTGCTGGTCCCTCGCCACCTGTGACCCGCACAGAACACACGACCTGGCGGTTTGAAGTCGATGCAGGACAGACGCAAACAGCGCCACAGCCAAGGCGGGACAGAAACATGCCCGGACAGACGTCACCGACCCGGCTCGGCCTACCGGACGAGCTGCAGCTGCAGGTCACAGCGGCTGAACCGGTGAGCGCCGCTGCTGCTGCTGCACAAGCCGAATATATCTGAGCTGCATGCTGCGTATGCTAACATTCATATTTATATCTGCTCTGTTATTTATAGATCCGTGCACGTTACTCTGCACTTTGTCGTCTCAGGACTTCGTGCGCTGACAATAAAGTCAAATTCTGCGTCTGCTGTCTTCCGACCCGGACCTTCTGTTCGTTAAAGCGGGTCACACATGCAGACTGTCATCCAGGCAGAAACTCTGTGCACTTCCTTGCTGGGGAATATTTCCAGCGGCGGATTAATCTGCACTCGGTGCTGTGGTGTGTATCTGGGGCAGCAGCACGGTGTGTGTGTGTGTGGGAGTGTGTGTTCATCCAGTGCAACAGCGCGGCTCGCTGATGTGTTTTTAATAGTTTTTGGACAACAATGGAGCTGAGCGGTGCCGAGGCCGAACATAAATCAGGCTCGCCTTTATTATGCACAAACCAACAAGAACAGAGAGCACAGACGTGTCTGATCTACATGAATCAGTGTAATATCAGCACTAATCTTCTACAGCTCCATCACTGAATCCTCCGTCACCTCCTCCGCCACCATCTGATACGCTGCTGCCACCGCAGGACAAGGTCAGACTGTAATCTGTAATCTTCCATCTCCTCTGGAGCTGCAGGACACCGACGCGTGCAGGTGAGATGACCGACACAAACTTCCTGCGCCACTCGCCTCCAGCACGAAGCTGTTTTTTTCCTGACGGACGCTGGAGGTGTCCTCTGACCCCGACTTCACCCTCCACCCCCCAAAACTCATCTCAGAAGTCTGTTTGACGTCTTCTGGATTACTGAGCCTGAAAAACATCTCCAGCATTTAAATAATCTGCAGACACGAAACGTCGAGACGATTAAATATGAAACCTGGTTATGATTCGGATGTTAAAGACTTTATGGAAGAAGAGAAAAGTTCTTTAGATACAAAATATGTTCATTTATTCTTGTTCACTAATAAGCCACACACACACACATGGTGTTAGGTGTTTGTTTATGGTCTGTTAATTAGCCTCAGACATGAGCAGGAGGAAGCACGCACACACACACACACACACACACACACACACCTTGTTATTGATCGGACCTTCCCGTCCTTCAGCGCTGGAGCAGCAGAGGACGCTGCGATTGGACGTTTGTGTCCCGCTGAACGAATCACCCGAGGAAAACATTTTGTCCGGAAGACGAGCGCGTCCGCGGGTCCGTTCACAGAAACACTCGCTCAGCTCAGAACTGCTGCACGGTGTGTGTGTGTGTGTGTGTGTGTGTGTGTGTGTGCAGAGCAGCTCCGGCTGCCCGGACACATCCTGGACGTAACGAATCGGAGCGATCACGAGCTGAATGTTTGAGACGAAAACAGGACAGACAGCCGAGGGTCAAAGGTCAAAACAGGCTGAACCAAGAGAGAGAGAGACAAAGAGAGAGAGGTGAAGCAAGAAAGAGAGTGAGACAGGTAGAGAGACAGGTAGAGAGAACAATGAGATGATTTATGGCTCCGTGTATTCTAATGAACTCTATGCAAACACGGCCTGCAGTAATAAATTATCCACTTTGAACCAAAACACTGCAGAGAAAAACACACAGCCTGACAGCTTCAACACACACACACAACAACAGAGGGGGTGTGTGTGTGTGTGTGTGTGCTCTCCTGTTCTTATGGGGACCCGGTGTGCACGTTAAGACGGGCTTGCTTTCATCGCTCTGCTGTAAAGCGTGTTTCAGAGTTCCCATGAAACAGAACGCTGCGCGCTCGCCGCTTCTGTAAAGACAGGAAACAGCTCAGGAGGGACGGACGCAGTGACCAATGAGCTGCGTGCGGTACGTCCTCCATGAAGACGGAGACACTGCCGGACCGACAGAGGGACCAAGATGGACTCAGAATGGGCTGACCTGGCTCGGTTTGCAGAGTCACACCGAGCCACTGATGACCTCAAAGAACGTCTGAATCATTGCAGAAGAACGGCTGAGGGAGTTTGGATAACAAACAAAGTCACTGACTTAATACTTCCGTCAAGGTCCTTGAACTCCCTTCAAGAACTCTTGGGATCTCTTCAAAGGCAGCAGAACTCCTGGAACCCATTCAAGGACCTTTAAAAGCTCTTTGGAGAAGAACTTAAGGAAAACGTCCTCCAAAGACGGCGGGGACGTCATCAGACATCGCTGCTGAAGCTGCTGAGACGTGCTTCACTTCAAAATCTAAAATAGACGTAACACGAGGCACGAAGTTGAACAAACTTGTGGAAAACTGAAGCAAACTCAGACTCAAGGACCCGATCCAGGAGCCCTGAATAAAATATACAGTGTGACGTGTGTTTACTGACATCTGAGAGAAAAACAGATAAATGTGATCCAGCTTCTCTCCAACCTCATCGAGGCTCGCTCAGCTCAGCTCCGCTCTTTTGTTATTTTCATATTAAATCATTTCATGCTGCTAAATGACTCGGACTCATGAATGGAATTCAGATCTATGGAAGTCTGCTCATTTATCAAAGTAGCAGGTTTATTAAGAGCTCAGACAGAGAGCGTGAAGCGTGAAGGCTGTCAGTGTTTTTGTTACAGTGAAGAGAAGCAGAAGGTCACACATCAAGGTAATCAATGCGGTATAGGAAAATTATTCATAGATGTCACAAATTCTAATGAGCCACCTACACAAACCTGAGACTGTCAGAGCTACACCTCACCGTCTGAACAACAGGAACAAAAACTGATTCTTCTTCTGACCTTGGAACAAAAGCTGCTTCCCTCCTCCGACCACAGGAGGCGCTGTGACAAGCGCTCACTGAAACCAGACATCTTTGTGAAACCCTCCTGCGTTTAACTCGCTGGGCTGTCGATCATCTTTAAAGTCCAAAACAAAGATTCTGAATAAACTCTCGTCACGTCACCCAGACGTCAGATGCCGTGCTGGAACCTTTGCGGCGCTCGGCCTGGGGTGAGCGTCACTCCTCCAAACAACTTCACACTCAACTCGGCGCTTCCTCGGGCTCCCGGCGATAAACCTGGCCGGTGTGAAGTTGTTGAGAAACTCAAGCGGCAGACGTGCATGCAGATAAATACAGAGTCCTTCCACTGTAGTCAGAAAGATTCTAAGAATTCAGTTCAAAAGTCGCCAGACGGCCTCCAGCGACGTGAACTGATGAGCGGATCTTGGATGCAAAGTGAAACGAATTCAGTCACCTCCAACTTAAAACTTCTAACCCGAGATGTCAGCTCGCTTCAGGAACTCCTGGGATCTCCTCAAAGACCAGAGACCTCTGCGAGGTGTTTGAAGACCTCGGACCTGCCTGGAGAACTTTTGAAACCTAATTACAGATTCCTTGAACGGCAGTGAACGCTCTCCAAAGAGCACTGGGACATCATCAGTGATCGCTGTCAACTTTCCAGAACATAAACCCGTGAAGAACTCGACCAAAACTCAGACCCACAGATAGAAAACCCGGAACACTGACGGCTCCGATGATGAACACGTGAAGCCATCTCTGTCAGCTTTCCTGCCACTTCACAGATGTTTCGAAAATTTGTTCAAACTTGGGGCCTTTTTTTTATTTTTTATTCCTGAAACCTGACTGTTCCAGATGGTGTGTTACACGGAACCATCTGGGAATCCATTTATAAAAAGGCACTTTCAATGATCTAAGTGAGGCCAGCAGCCTCTTTGCTAACCTATTTAGCAGTCGCGTTAGCAGGCCCACGCTGCGGTTGCAGTAGTTCTTCACAGACGTGAACTCTGAACTCAGACTCCTGGCTGGAAGCCTGGTAAGTTGGATCCTCGTGCGACTTCAGCTGCGTTGCAATGTCAGGATGCCCAGGGAGTCAATTTGACTGTTTATAACAGGACTGGGCTGGGACAGGGACAGCTGTCTTTCTAACACAGCGCTGGTCGTCCTGTTACCTTGTGTATTCTCTCCTGTCTGCTGCTGGTTGGTTGCAGCCATCTGACCCACACGGCACACGTGGAGGGTGGATTGACGACAGATGGTGCGACTGCAGCCACCAAAATTTAAAAGCCCAAACAGTGGAGCGCGGTAACCTGACGGGACCGGAGCCGAGCTCCCGGGACAGGAGCGAAAATCCCTCCGCTGTCACAATCCATTAGAAGAAAATAATTAAGACCTCAAAGCTCCGTGTCTCTACAAGACAGGGCCACGAGATTAGGTAATAATGATGGACAAGTCTTTGTAGATATCGTACTTGAATGGTTGAGTGGAAATTAATCAAATTACCACTGAGAGCCGGAGCCTCTGGGGCCGCTGCACGCTCTGCCTGGTTGCTAATCCGGCCTCGCAGCACAGTTCACACGCTCCGTCTCACTCCAGAAAAACCTCACATGTTCTCCTGCGACGGCGATGACGCAACACGTGATCAGAGTCCCTCATGGAGCCGCTCAGGTGAGAGACGCAGAGCGGACACCCACAGCCAGTGAGGAAGCATGAAGCTCTCAGACTGAAAGCTCTGGAAGGTTTCAGGGTTCTGGTGTGACGCCGAGGTTTCAACATGTTAAAGGTTAAGATGTAAGCAAAAAGGATGCAGTTCATCCACTGGGAAAACACACATCGGTGTGTGTGTGTGCTGAATGACCCTGACTCTGCTGTCAGCCAGCCAGAATACACACTGTGCTATTTTCTGCTGCATATGGTCGAATTAATGAGAGCGAGAGAAAGACGGGGAGAGATCAACAGATGAAGAGACTAAATCTGTTTTCCTGAATCTCGTCCCAGTGTTTTTCTTTGTCGATTTTAATTAACAGACAGCTGAGAGGAATAAACTCAGAGCTCCTCTGGCAAACACGACGTCGCGTCCGCGTCAGAGTCACTTTAACCGTTTGGTGGTTTCCAGTCTTTACACCTGCACACGTCACCTTCAGCATCATTTGTGATGCGTCGCAGGTCTGAATCATCTGGAGATATATCAGCTGAACACACCTGTTCATCACATCAGCTCTAAAGCTCGGGAAAACATCTGGACACAACACGTTCTCCAAAGAGGACGAGATGAACTCTGCTGATCCCAAACTGGGGAAATTATCTGGTTACAGCAGCACAGAGTCAGGCGACAACAGATCCAGGTGGTTCACTGAACCGTCCTGAGCACAGAGGCACTGCTGGAAATGAGCTGATCCCCGGTTCAGGTTTGGATGAATCCGGTTCAACAACCTCTTTGACCTCAGATACGGTGCTGGACTTGTTGGTCTTTACAAAAGTTAAGTGTCCTTTTCTGCAGCTCTCTGCAGGCTTCTCTTTTTCTCTTGCCATAGGTTAATGTACATCAACCTCTTCTTCTTCTACCCTCCTTGGACATCACACCAACCACAAACACACGAGCACAGCCACGCTGAAGAGAAACACGAGCTGTGTTTGATTTTCTTATCAGGACTCTGAATTTGGTTTTAATGGGCGTTCTGCGAGCTTCTGTCCTGTTTCGAACACGTTATCTGTATAACATCTGCATATATCACCTGTCTGTAACGCTCACACACACCTTACCACATCATCCGAACATAAACTTCACAATGCTCATCAATACAGCCACCAACACGCGCAGTGGAAGAAGTGGAATTAGCCCGAAAAGTATTTCAGCTAGTGGCCACCGGTGGTACTGCAGCTGAAGGCAGCGTGACACTGACTGTTTTGTTCAGTGTCTGAACTGATTCACTACATAACTCCATCTGCGTTTCCCCCCGTGGTTGATGGAGGAAAACAGCTTGTCGGCTCACATTTCAGTCCACATGTTCTCCATCTGTTCACCTGAGAACAACAACAAAACAACCGCAGAGTACAATCTGCACTCTGAACCTGTCAACAGCAGCAGATGCTGACACCGCTGCCTCCGTCACCACTGATGTTAAAACTGGAATAAGAAGTTTTGATTTGAGAAGTTTCAGTTTTTAAGACTTCAAATCATCCAGTTATGTCAGGTGGAGGCAGACACACACACGGCCTGGTTTTTATTACATTGTGAGGACATGTGGCCTGATTGTGCATTCTGGGAGCCGACCTTTATAGTTGTTGTTATTTAACAATGACCGGGTGCAGACCAAGAACAGTCTCTGAGACTAACGGGAAATAACGATACACTTCTGAGGTGATGTATGGACATTCCTGATGGTGTGAACGTGACGAATACAGCCGCACAGTCGGCGGCTAACTCGTTTCTGTAAAACAGGTTTTAGAAGAAATTCTGTTTCTGTTTTGTAAACGCTCACAAGCGAGCGGCTGATTAGTGAAAGCTTCAAGCAACAACTTCCTCTTTGTTTGTTGGTGTATGTGTTAGTGTGTTAGTGTGTGTGTGTGAGAAATAAATGGCTTCAGGATGAAATGGAGTGCAAAGTCAGAGACGAAACATTACTTTATCATTTCTCTTTCCTCTCAGTCTGAACCAGACTAACAAAGAAGATGAAACAGGAGATGCACAAAGACACAAACACAAAAATGAAGGCGAGCCTCAAAAGACAGAACACCATAACTACGTTTTTACGACACATCCAATAATATTTATGACTTAATATAATGTGGAATATCACACACCAAAGCTTAACAATGTTAGTTGTACGGTTTTGTTTTTTTGCTCTGCAGCAGCAGTAGCCTGGAGCTAATGTTCATCTAGACTCAGCAGAGAGAAATGAGAGTCTGAGGCCACATCCTGGAGGAAATTAAATGAAAAGGACACATTCTTCAGTCAGCCACAGGCACTGCAATATTTACACCCGGCCTTTTCATTTCCATCATCAAAATGACGCCACAGAGCGCCGTGGAAGGAGGCGGCTTCAGCTGCTGTGGACAGGTGAAGCTTCCAGTGTGTCCGTCCATGCAGACATGACGCGAGTACGAACGGACGTTCATCTGGGGCGTTTAGAAGATTCCCTCCAGTGTGTTTCCAGAGATGGAGGACCATCATGTCAGGTTTTTAACCGTGGGCAGCAGAAGCTGAGCGACTCTCACAGCTCTGGATGTTTTTACAGCGCTCTCTTTCTGTCTTTTTTGTACGTCTTACTCTCCTCCTGTCATATCCGTTTTTTCTCTCCATCACTTTGTTTCTTCGCCTCTTTTGTCTCTCCTACACTCTCTCGCCTCTCGCCCTGTATCGTTTAAGCTCACACACACACTCACACACACTCACACACACTCCCTCCGTCTTTTTTCTCTTCACTGACTGAAACCTTTTAAATTTTCTTCTGCTCCGTCGTGTTTGGTCTGCCTGTCACGTATTCAGTGTCGTACTGTAAACAACAGGGATCATCTCCTCGCTGTTGTTGTTTGCCCGAGGAGCTTTGTAACACCATCACACACACACACACACACACCACACACACCACACACAGTGCTACAAGTTGCATCTCTTTTGACTTCTGCCACGTTCAGTCTGTTTACAACCGGATCATTTGCATCTGTTAAAGGAAGCGTCAGCTTCTTTTCCCCGCCTGCGTCTCGTGTCACGCTTCTCCATTAACTTCTTTTTTTTTTCTATTGAGATTCAAAGTAACGGCGGCCTGAATGTGAAGCAGCGTCAGTCATTTCACAGCAGCAGGTTTCAGTCTCTGCCAGATACACATAGCATCAACAAATTTAGCCGCCGCAGGTGAGTCATTTTCTCCAAAGGATCATTTTGACCTCATAAACATAATTTAAAAGCTCCACGCTGCTTGTTACGCTCACACAGGAGCTGAATCCTGAACCAGCATCGAGCGCTTCACCAGTCAGGAAGTCAAAGGAAAAACTCAGAGAGGTAAACAAGCTCAGAAAAACGGTTCCTGAGTTCTGGAGAACCTTTTTTATCATGTACGGGTTCTCAGGGAACTGAATGCAAAGAGTGATGTGAAAGTTTGTAAGTCATGTTTGCTCCACGTTTGGTGCTTTGAAAAACCTTTTTTACGTTTAACAATCTGTATTTCTTCTAAAGTGTTCTTACTGATGAGCTTCTTTCAGTCGGCCTTGCAGCAGCCGGTTCAGTAAAAGGTTGAAACTTTATTTTTCAGACGCTTTAAAAAAGATTCGAACAATGCTGCAACGTTTTAAAAGTGAACCTCTTCCAACGTTAAGAACAAAAACAACCAGCTGTTTTTTTCTTTCCACCAAATTTCACAAAAAATCTGAAACGTCGTGCCAGGCGGAAAACAAACGGGAAGGAAGCGCGCGTGGCTGCAGGTAATGGGCAAACACAGATGTGAATGAAGCAGCTTACTGCAGCCGAGCTGCTGCTGACACATTTACAGCCGGTTTATTAAATATTCCTCCTGACTGAGACGCATGGAGTCAAACAAACGCCGACATCACGTGACGTATGAACATTTCTGACCTCTCTGCACGTGTCGCAGCCTCCCGGGGGAAACAAAGTGTCGCTGACTTAACTGAAGTAGTTGACAGTGAAATGACGGTAATTACTGAGCGTGTTTACCAGCTGCGAGTGTCAGATTATTATGGCTGCTTGCTTGTAGGTTGCGCTCAGACACAAAACCACGAACGCAACTCGTGCCAGCTTCATCTGACAGCTCGTTAACAGAAGCTGCCAGCAGCGCCATTAACGACACACACAGAGGAACACACACTTCACGAGGCTGGCCACGGACGGGAGCGCAGCTCTGCTGTCTTTGCCAGCGTTTACAAGTTGTTAAAACATGAAATCAAAGTTTAGGGCAGGTGCTGCACCGCCTGCACCGCCTGCTGCACCGCCTGCTGCACCGCCTGCTGCACAGCCTGCTGCACCGCCTGCACAGCCGGCCGCACCGCCTGCACCGCCTGCACCGCCTGCTGCACCGCCTGCTGCACAGCCTGCTGCACCGCCTGCACAGCCGGCCGCACCGCCTGCACCGCCTGCTGCACCGCCTGCTTCGTTGTGTTTAAGTACCTGGTGGCAGATCTCGTGGACGACCACCATCGTCAGCTCCATCTGATAGGACGACGACGACACCTCGGCGTCCAGCAGGATCTTCTGCTCCACGAAGACGCTCAGCCCCCAGTTCTCCATGGCGGCGTAGGGATGTTTGGGCACCGCCAACAAGTCTGCAAACCACAGGAAGCAACTCGTTATATCTCACACACACACACACCACACACACGCACTGAATGTGTTTCCCCATTAATAAACTCCCAGTCAGTGAGATTCCTCCATTAAAATAAGAAGCGACGCCGGCTTTGACAGAATGACTGCTGGCATCAGAGCAGATCCCATTTTGGGTTAAAATTAAACTCATGAGTCATTTTAACAACCTGCCAGAGAATCCTTTTTATCCTCACAACATGGATATGAGCAGCCTATACATATAACTCTACATATATCAGTACGAGGGGGAGCGAGGGCTGAGCGGAGACGACGAGGATGAAAGGGAAGGAGAAGGTTTCCTTTGAGAAGTGAAGGAGGTGAGACGAAGAAGAAGAAGATTTATTAGAGCGGCGAGGAAGTAATTAAACGTCAGCAAAAGTGGAGCAACGTCCAGGAACGAACAGGCGAGAACAACTGAAAGTTATCCAGCCTGAGTCAGAGTGATGCAGGCTGAGCTCGACGTCCACAGGTGTCCAACACGTGCACGCGTAAAATGCTGAGGTTGACAGCGGGTCACACAGAGCTAGCAGCTAACACTGTGGTCGGTTCTGTAGTTTAGATATTTCGGGTTCTTCCCTCCGATCGGCTCTAATCTGCAGGAAAATCTATTTTTCCCTGGACGTGGAAGTTCTTCCTCTTTTCTCCTCCGCTGGTCTGTTTTCTGTTTGTTTAAACAATCAGCAGCGAGTGAAGAATCGAACCGAGCCAAGAAAAGAAAATCTTCCAGCCGACTGAGCCTGTGTGTGTGTGTGTGTGTGTGTGTGTGTGTGTGTGAGATCAGGTCCCTGCAGCTGAAAATGCCAAAGATTGTGATTTTAAATTTAAATGAGGACCCGCACTCCTTTTCACTAATTTAATGAGGAACACCTCTTCTTCTTCTTCTTCTTCTTCTTCTTCCTGAAAAACAATTAGACGTTCGTTACAGAGAAACTCATTTTCACCTTTTCACCTCGCCTCCTTTTAATCAGGTTTCTCTCTGAAAGAAGAATTTTCTGCTCCTCCTTATTTTATTTTCCATTTACACTTTAAACAACTCGACACCTGTGGCTGATTTCTACTTTGTACTCGGGCTTTTTGCTCCGTCTTTGGTCTCCACCATCTCCTGACCAAAGTGCCTGTCTGCTGTTTGCCTGTCTGTCTGAACACCTGTGGGCCGGGCCTACGCCCTGCAGGTGGTTCGATCTGAAACAGGAAACGCTAACAGCCAATTCAGCACGACGACGTTTCGTGGCACAGATTCTCCAAAGAAATGTGAACACAACAAAAAAACAAACTTCAGGCTAAAAACAAAAGTCAGGTGCAGCTGACTCGCTCACCACAGACACCATTACGCTTAATTACGGCATATTTTACACTCTGCACACGCACTGACGTTAGAAAGGCTCAGAACTGTTGTTATAGATGCTGTTAGCTCATGTTAGCGCAGTTTGTTAGCCGGGAGGGAGCATCTGAAGAAGAAGAAGAAGAAGAAGAAGAAGAAGAAGAGGGAGAGGAAGAAGAGCCAGTGTCGTGCCAGAACAGGAGCTGGGCAAACAAAATGAAAAATGCTGATTTCAAGTCTCTTACATCAGGTTTGCTTCAGGCGACACTTTGAGCTTCAGTTTGAACATTTTGTTTCACTTTCTCCACACGGACCGGAGCTGTCAATCATCAAAGACATGTGACATCACCTCGGCTCGACAGCTGTCAGTCATCACATCAGCTGTGACTTATTGTTGCTGCTCTTGTTGACAGCTCGTATAGCGAGGTGAAACACACACACACACACACACACACACACGTAGGAATAAAGAGTTTTCTTCTGTTATTGGATTGTTTCAAAACACACACACACACACACACACACACACACACAGCAGTCTATAAACTGCCTGAGTGAGTTTTGCAATCATAGCCGAGCAAACAGCTCGCAGCGTGTGTGCACATGCATGTGGTGGATTTACACACATGGGGTGTGTTACTGTGAGGTACTGTGTGTTCCTGTGTGTTACTGTGAGTTACTGGTACTGTGTGTTATCTGTGTGTTCCTGTGTGTACTGTGAAGTTACTACTGTGTGTTACTGTGAGTACTGGGTGTTACTGTGTGTGTGTACTGTGTGTTAGCTGTGAGTGTACTGTGTGTTACTGTGTGTTACTGTGAGTCCTGGTGTACTGTGTGTTACTTTGTAGTTACTGTGTGTTACTGTGAGTTACTGTGTGTTACTGTGTGTTACTGTGTGTTACTGTGTGTTACTGTGAGTTACTGTGTGTTACTGTGTGTTACTGTGTGTTACTGTGTGTTACTGTGTGTTACTGTGTGTTACTGTGAGTTACTGTGTGTTACTGTGTGTTACTGTGTGTTACTGTGTGTTACTGTGAGTTACTGTGTGTTACTGTGTGTTACTGTGTGTTACTGTGTGTTACTGTGAGTTACTGTGTGTTACTGTGAGTTACTGTGTGTTACTGTGAGTTACTGTGTGTTACTGTGAGTTACTGTGTGTTACTGTGTGTTACTGTGTGTTACTGTGTGTTACTGTGAGTTACTGTGTGTTACTGTGAGTTACTGTAATACTGGAAAAATATATTTTTATTAAAGTTCTTGGTCAGTTGTGTTTCCTCGTTTGTTCGAATTATCTAATGACTTCCATAAAAAGTTGTCATTGTTTACAGACACAGTGTGAAGTTTAAATCGCCGCCTGCTGTTTGTCTGCTGCACCTCACAATCAGCTCAGATGAACACACACACACACACACACCACACACACACACACACCCACACACACACACACAGCTGAGCTCACACATCCAAACTGTGTCTGACGGATGTCCTTTATTTTTTATCACCGTCTGGAAAAAACTAAAATCAAATAAACACCAAAAAACTGCTAATGCTAACATGCTATTGTTTAGCAGCAATAATATTTATTTAAATTAAACTTTAAATGTTGCAGAGTGTGAGATTCTACAAACAGAGACACACTGCACCTTTAAAGCTCAGAGAGGGAACCACACATGCAGCTCACAGCTGTAAATAACTTCAGTTCAGTGAGTTTTACAGGATGATTTACGAGACGAACGCGCTCAAAGTCGCTCAGAGTCGACGTGAACGTTCAGATAAAGAAAGAGAAGAAGCAGCAGAGAACTCGGCTCAGTCAGCAGCTGGACGCTGCAGCAGCTGTCAGTCAGCTGTCTGGAAGTTAATCAGGTATGAACACAAACCATGATGCGACTCCTCGTCTCACCCCGGGCCGCCTCTTTTACCCAGCATGCATCTCTTTTTTTTTGTCGTGTTAAATGTTTTGAGGAAGTCTTCTTCCTGCCTGAAGGCCGGACGGGATCTATTTCTGGGAAGTGTCAGGAGATCCGATGTGTAGTGATACTACATTAAAATGTAAATGTACTCAGACACTGACCTGCAGCTGTGACTGTTATCTGGAGCTCTCGTTACCAAAATGATGAAAACTTATGTGAATAAATATATAGAGTCTGTATCTGCTCCTTTAAATGGACGTACATTTCATAAAACTTTGAACTTTAAAGAGGGATCCTGTAAAATTGGCTCCAGTTTTGCACTGTCAGACGTGCGGCCTGAGAGTGAGACAGAGTCAGAGAGTGAGACAGAGAGTGAGACAGTGTGTGGCTGCCTGGAGACATAAAAACAGCTGCTGCAGACAGAAAACTCTCTCACTGTGTTTCTGTCCCAGTTTTCCAGCCGCTGAAGAAGAAATGCGACAAACAAACACGACACAGAAAGTCGCCCACACGTGTGCAGATGTTCCCCGTTTGTTCTAATTATCTTCAGTCTGCTCGTTCTCCATTAGGTGGCGGCGGCGGCGGCGGCGGCGAGCGCGCTCGTTCTCCTTCGCTCGATATTAACGACATAAAACCGAGCGGCTCCGTCGGTCCGTCGAGTCCTGCTGTTGTTTACAGTCAGACGTGTGAAGTTTAAATTGGGAACTTCAGCTCACACATATCAGGATGCAAACATGGCCGCCTGCAGGTTGTCTGGCACCTTCAGAAGCAGCTGAAGTTCATTTGAACTCGGAGACGAAGCTGACGTAACCAAACTCTGAGCTTTGCTTTGATTTTTCACTGTCGAAATCCTGAATTTGAACTTGAAACAAACATCCAGCAAACTTCTGAAGCACGTTTTGATGAAACTGGCTCCAAACTTTCATCCAGCCGAGCGGTTCTGGACCGGCCCGGTGTGAGAAGGCCTCACAGTTCAGACGTAATTCATCACATCGTATTTTGAACAGTCGTGCTGCTCGCGCTGTTCAAACCTGATTCATCATCCGAGCAGAAGCTGTCAGAGTGACAGCAGAAGCTGACGTCTGAGTCATCGACCATTCCTGTAGTTTATAGTAACAGTTTGTAGGTCGGAGACAAAATGTCCTCTGCAGGAACAATTCATCAACACAGCAGTCCGTTTCATCCAATCACACTTTCATGTTTTGAAGGTGAAATCACAGGAAGTTCAGCTTCGTGACACACGAGCGTCTTCGCGTGCGCATTCATCGTTCGACCCGAAGCGACGACGCGGGGGAGAAAACAAGACGAGTCATCAGAGCGCCGCGCTCAGAAATAAGAACAGGACAGTCCGTGTTTGTCCAAGCGAACATCGTGTCCGGTGTCCGGCAGTCAGCAGTTTACGAGAGGAAGCTTCTTAAAGTCCGCTCACACCTGGAGGCTCAACCCTGAGACCTCAAACGGGGGGAGGACTTTCAGTCTGAAGAGAGTTTCTTCACCGTTTCTTTTATTCTAGTTTGAAATAATCAAATATCAGATGAATAAACACACTGCAACAACTAATGCTTTAAATTAAAGAGAGTCTGTGGCTTCGTCCATGAGTGTCGCCTGTTTGGCTGCTCTGCTCCCTCAGACGACACCAAAGTTCGACTCAGTGAAATATTTCTGTGAATTTGTGCCAAATTTACGGCTGGACCCTGAATGCAGCACCGATCCGGCCCTCTAATTGGTTTGACGCGCGGTTCAGCCGCGGGGAGGCGAGGCGTGACGTACGGAGCAGAACTGGCAGCTCGAGCGATGCATCATAGAAATATATAGTTACCATGGAAACATAATATGAACGCCGCGACACCGGCCAGCATCCAATGACGAGCCGGCCCTTTGCACGCGGGGCGGAGTGTGATTGGCTGACAGCTCATTATCCACTTGGCTGAGGCTCAGACAGCAGAACTGATTGGCTGGCTAGGGGAGGAAATGAAACACGATTGGTTTAACTTAAGGGGGAAATGCAAATGAGGCTGTTTGGTTTAAGGTGGAATATGCAAATGAGACATTATACTCAATAGACATTTAAATTAAAATGAAATGAATCGTTTCATTTCAGCTGCAGAATGAACCTTCGAGGGGTTTTCTCTGTCACACACACACACCTACACACACCTACACACACACACACCTACACACACCTACACACACACACACACACACACACCTACACACACACACCTACACACACACACACTCTCCAGAAGTTAAATTAGATTCAGGTCACGCTCTCTGTCGTCGCTCTCGTGGCTCCTCTGGTGTTTTACCTGCGTTCTGTCGCCTCCTGTAGCCGCTCTGTGATTACTCTCTCTTCTTGTCAGAGGTGGAAAATAACTGCATATATTTGCTGATGCGGCTCTGCAGAGAGTCCAGGTGCAAAGTGTCGCTCTGCTGATTTTAAAGGGGAAACACCAACGTTGTTTTTTAGATTTAAAGGTGACTTTAAAAAATGTATTTTTAACATCTGACGGAGCTTTGTAACGTCTGAGGGACGAACCTGGACGGCGTCAGCTCCTGCAGACCAACGTCCTCAAATCAGATCATCAGACTTCTGACCTACCACCACCCGAGCGAGCGAGCGTGGGGCGACAGCCTTCTTCACACAGTTACAGACACTGTCTTTGATTCAGGACTGTTCAGTCTTTCCAGCCCGGTGAGGGAGCAGACGAGCTGAGGTGAGGAAGAGTTCACCAACCTTTATTTTACCTCCAACCAAGTCGACCAAGCTCGTCCAGCATTTACAGTTTTCAGGCGCAGAGCGTCTTGACCTGTCTGCTCGATGTTTCAAGTCAATGTGTTGTGAGTTCATCGGCCTCAGCGTGTCATCGAGCCGGCCTTTAAGGACCGCCCACTCCGGTGACGTCGCTCAGGTGTTTTCAGCAGCATGTTTAATGAGCTTGAAAGAAATCTCAGTTTGGACTTTAAGGTGAGAAACTTCACCAGCCCCAAACAAACAAACAAACATGTTCTCTGCTAATCCCATGTTGTCTTTCTAAACCTGCACACGGCAGCTGCAGCATGGACGAGGTTAGAAAAAGATCATGGCTACAGGAAATAAAGTGAGGCACTTGGTTAAGGTTGAGGAGAGATCATGGCAGGTCTGTGACAGGACACGAGTTTCTCTCTGCCTGGAAGTTGGACACTTATTTTCCAGCTCACTTCGTAAAGTATGTTTCGCAGGACTCGGATGTAAATATCGAGGTGAGGAGTACCCCGACACGGATGTGAATCACGGCTGCTGGAAGCCTGAGCGAAACCCAACTCCCCATTTTACCTTCAGAAAACACAACTGGCAAAGTGTCAGTATTTTTAGGGCAGTGAGGGCGTCGGCGGCGGCGCTGCCTCCTTGTCAATTATTTTCTCCCATGAAGACGCCTCATCATCGTCTGCCGTTTACGATGGAGGCAAAACTCTAAGTTTAGATCTGCGTCTCGGTCTTAAACGGGCTGAGATCCAATCTAAAATCTGTCCACACAGATTCATTATCAGCTAAATTAGTCTGCCTGGCTGCTAACTGCTGACACACACACACACACACACACGCAGCGAGACAAGCAGCACAGCTCATGGACCCTGCGAGGCTGTTGTTCTGATACAGAAGCAATTACAGCCGCCATGCAGCAGCAGCGACTCGGGTTCAGCGTGATTCACTCAGATCAGCAGAAGAACAGACGAAGACGCACATGAAAGCGCCGCGCGCTGAATCCAGACAACGCTGAGCTGTTTTCATGCTTAATGCAGCCAATTAGTGCGCGGAGTGTCACCGACGTGTCAGACGCTGCCACACCGCAGCCACACACTCCTTTACTGGAGGTGCACAGACGTTACAGTTGGAGAATGGAAGGTGGGCACGGTCAGAGTCGGACAGCTCAACCTGCCGCAGGTCACTGGACGTTATGGATTATTGTATTTATGCATGCAGAGGTCAGCCTGAGATGTCTGAAAGGTTTATTGATGCAGAGCAGTGATGTGTCTGTCCGGTGTGTCGAGTGAGACGGCGCCATCGTCTGACCTCATTTACCGCAGGAGAATAAAAGTTCCCCCACGAGGAGACGGAGAAGTTTTGCTCAACAATGAAAGAACGGTGAAATTTGTGTTCGTCCCGCTCAGCCGCTCGACCTCAAAAATAAAAATCAGTTGAGAAATAGAAAAATGTGGCGAACCGAACCGAGCGGAACCGAGCGCCTGCAGAGCTTCACATTCTCACTGAGCGCCTGCTGTAAACGCCTGTCAGGCGGGAAGTGTTTGATCCAGGCCCGTTTTCTGGATCAGCCGGCAGAGACAGGACGACCCGTGACGTCAGCCCAGAACAGACTTCTGAGCCAGGGTGAGGCGAGGGGTATTCACCACCAGGTGCCTTCAGTGATTGCTCTGGACTCTGAAGGAGGCTGAATGAAATGTACGAACGTTTGTTTGCGGTTTGTAAATCGGCTTTATGATTCTGACAAACGTTATTTGAGACGCTGTCGAGTTTTGTGTGAAGATTCTCTCCGTCGGCCTCGGCTGGAGTTTCCTCGCCGCTGTGGAGGGAACACCTCTCTGAAATTTTAATGAGCAACTTTCACTCTTAATGGAATTTATTTCTGGACCGTTCTTTTATTCCTGAGCTATTTCCAGGCGGTGCCGACGGCTCCTTCTGTACCGCTTACATCACAGATAAAGCTCCTATTTTCAGTGTCATTCACACTCCGTGTTTCCTTGCTTCCTCCTTCTCTTCCTCTCTGCGGTCGAGCTCCACTTGTCCACCAATTATCTTTAGCTCGTTCAGATAAGAGCTGCTCCATATTCAACAGACACGAGAGGAGAGAGCGGAGCGGCTCTGAATGTTAAAATGCCTCCGCAGCCACCGGCAGGCCGACCTGCGGCACGCCACCACAACAAACAGCTCCGGCAGCTGCTGCCGGGCTGAAATCTTCATCAGCACACGACACGAGCGCTGCGCGGAATAAGAAGCCGTCCTGAGGGCGGACGGAGGGACGGACGGAGGGACGTCTTTTTTTGTTGAGACTCTGACTGAACATAAAAACTTAAAGCCTCCCTTAAATCTGGTTATTAAAGAAAAACTTCGACTCCTCTGGTGAACAAACGTCCTGGATAAACTCCAGGATGAAGTCTTGTTGACGTCTGTGCACAAATCTGGATCCATCACGCTGGACGACGTCCTGCAGACGTGAAGATTCTTCTTCTTTGTTTCTGTGCATGAACTTCACTGAATCTAATCAGTTCCTCGGCTAATTGGCCAAAAATACTCCAAAGCGTGCCTCAGATATGATCGCTCAGTCATCTTCTTCTATCAGCACCGACCCCGAGCCTGCTCTCTGTCAGGCCCGCTCCGTTGGACTGTTTCAGCTGCAGCAAAGTGGCTCCTTTGTAGAAAGTGAAGCTGCTGATGAAGGTGTGTTTTAATAAGACTGAAGCCCGTGTGACGTCTGTCTGTCTCTGTGTCCTCACAGAGACAGACTGAAGTGAAGATGTTGAGCTGTCAGTCCTGATACAAACTCAAAATCTCTCTGTCTCGCTGCACAAGTGGAAAATCAATATGTGTGTGTGTGTGTGTGTGTGTGTGTGTGTGTGTGTGTGTGTGTGTGTGTGTGTGTGTAGAGGAGACTCAGAGGACAGTGACCATCAGATCGCCCGCGGCTGGCTGATTGGCTTGGCTCGCTGCCAGCCCGGCCAATCAGAGGCCTCGATTTCCCCGCAGCGATAAAAGCTGAAAAACATTTTTACAGGCGAGCGGCGTCGACCTTTGAACCGAGCGTCGTCACACCTGGAAACGTCTCGTTTGATTTTATTAATGAGCTGATTGGTGCTTAGAAACTTCAGAGACTTCCTGTTTGCGCTGTCTGGTTTCTGATTGGACGAGAGATGGAACTCCTCACCTCCACCTGTCTCCACTTACAGGTTTGACACGGTGGCTGTGCAGCACCTCGGTCCATGATGTGAGACTGGCAGAGGCAACATAAAGAGTTGATGAAGCTGGAGTGTGTGTGAGCGTTCCCCGAGCACACACTGCTCCCTCTGAGCTCCGCTCACATGACAGAAGAGGAGAAGCCACCGAGTATATTTCCCCCCTGTGGGCACTTTGTTGTGATTGGGGCGAGAAATGGTGGTTAAAAGTAATGAGAGGTAATGAAGTGAAGACGGGTGGCAGAGCGGGAGGCTGCTGAAGGCTTCGGTCTCTGCTGGGAGGAAAACTGGGCCAATAAGATCAACACAGGCTGCTCTGAGAGTCCAAGACAAACCGTCCGTCCTCTCGTTGGGACATTTTGTGTCAAACTACATCAAAGTTTGGGAACTTTCTGTCGTCTAACGTGACAAAGTTACAAACCAGCAGAAGGAGCGTTGACACCCGACGTCAGCCGACAAGAAGGACGGCGTTACTGAAACCTCAACAGAAATCAGATGAGATGATTTCATGTATTAATGTGAGGAAGCTAACAGGGGAACATGCATCCATCAATCACTGTGGACAGTGACGCTCGATTATCTCCAGGAGTCTCTTCAGCGAGGACAAGTCATGCAGCAAAGACGTCAGGATAAAGGACGAGGACAGCCGGCGAGCTTCTGCAAGCTTCAGAAATCACTTCTACCGTACACACACAAACATGAGATAACATGAGCCACATCTTTTGACCGCAGAACATCTCAGATGCGGTGCTGGAAACGCCGCCTTGAGATGGACTCCACCTGGAAGGAGGCGAAGGAGGCCAAGAACAACCTGACGGAGGACTGTGAACTGAAAACAGCCGATCTAACTCGGGGCGAGGCGCGACATGCTGCACGGGACGCGACCAGATGGAGGCGGACAGCTCCACGGGGAATGAAGAGGACTCAGTGAAGTGGAAGCCTGAGTGAGAAGTCAGTTTGTGAGTCTGTGAATGTTGCTGTGCTCAAACAGGATGGAGGCGTACGTCTCCGCACAGAGTCTCTGAGACTGTTTCTTGCCTTTAATTGTCCTTCGCTCTTCAGATGGCGGTTAAATATTGAAATGTCAACGCTGACAACTCGTCTGAGACGGGAAGTAAAGTAAGGACACCCGAGGCAGCAATTTGAGCGAACTGTTACCTTTAACGCCGTCTGTGGGCGCGACGCGGATGACTCAACTGAGGAGCCGATGTTGCTTGACAGCCATTACCGCTGGTGGACAGCTGTCATACAATTTACAGTAAAATTAACTGCTCCTCCGTCTCCCCGGCGTGGTTGCCATGGCCGCGCCGAGCGGTGCAGAGAGACAGATATCGGAGGGCGATGGCGGCGGCTCTTTGTCTTTGTCATGTTTGCGTTGGTTCAGGCAGAGGCGGCGGCAGGAAGCAGCGGCGGTTCTGAAGGCTCCTCCACAGTCACATCGGATCTCCACCTGACAGCGCGACGACTCGGAGAACAATGAGGCTGTTAGAGACGGATGACGACATCTGAGTGAATCCAATAACCAGCACGCGGGGCGTTTATGTAACCTCTTTACTCCATCTGCTCGTCTTCTTCGCGGCCCGCCGTCTCCTCGTCTTCCCGCTCTCTTCTGTCCTCTCCGTCTGTTCGCTTCTCTTTACATTTTGTCACGCGGATCACTCTTTGGCTCTGCCATCTGTTTCTCTGCGCTCCTTCCTGCTTCGCCAACTGGCCTTGTTGGGCCGACCCGGCGTAAACTCTGAGCGGCGCCGTTCATCTCGCGTGTTCGTGACCTCGTCATCGCGGCGGACTCTGAGGATGTCACAGGCAGCACCAAAGATGTCAGGCGCCGACGGTGTGAATTTACACTCATCCTGGGATGACCTGAACCGAGACCAGTGTCTCAAGACCAAACAGGACACATGTTCCTCATTCACATCTTATTCCATCCGTTTTTCCCGGCTCAGGTCGCGGTGGCACCACGTTGAGGTGTTCTGCATTCCGGCTCCTCCTGCAGGATCCCGAGGCGTTCCCGGGCCTGTGTTTTCTATTCCCTGCAGCGAGTTCTGGGTCGGCCCCAGGAGTCTCCTCCGAGCTGGATCACCTCCAAAGGCAGGCGGCCGGGGGGCGTCCGAACCAGACGCATTCCTTTAATTTGCAGCAGGAAGTTTTCCATCCAATCACAGCGAGGCTGAATAAATCAGACGAGTTCGTGCCATCCCCGCAGTTTCTCTGAGACAAGACCTTTACTTACTTTTTAGTGGTTAGTACTAGTAGCGCATTTCTAAGATCTGAGTCCTTCTTCTTCCACCACAGGAGGAAATGTCCTCCTCTGTCCGAGGCAGACTGGATGTCTTTTATTTAACAGATAGTGAAGCCTCCCGATTGTGATTTGGAGCTATAAATTAACTTGATTTGACTCTGCTGCCCTCGTCCGGATCGATACCTTCAACATTTTCAGGTGGAGCGGCGTGCAGAACCGAAGCACGAGCCCGGCCAGGCATTCACGAAGGCCGCAGTGGCATGAGGAAGTCCCAGATGGACTTTGCAGGCAGTGAGGAACTCGTTCCTGCCCTCAAGGCTTCTCTTTAAACTCGGGTTAACTGTCTCGGCTCCTTTAGCCAGAGAACCGCTTCAACATCCCCAAAAAGCTGCTGTGCAGATTTGTTTCTACTCAAACTAATATAACGTGTCATTTGTTCTTTGGAGAAACCACTGCTCGTTCTGGCTGTCCAATGAAGAGACGAGAACGTCTCCTGCTTCAGAATGAAAGTGTGAGTGTGTGCAGAATGAAGAGCAGCAGACGAGCTGCAGCAGAATCTAAATAATCACAGCGAGCGTCTCCGTCCTCGCTGGAAACTTCGTTTATTTACGTCGTTAACTTGTCCTGACCAATCAGGAGCCTCGTACAATCATTCTCCTGCCTCTGGTACGGATGACAACAAGTTCTCCGTGGTTCCTTCAGGGTTCCTATAACCTCCAAAAGCAGACTGGGATCCAGAGCCTTCAACTCCAGCTCTGGTTCTGTGGGCTCGTTCCTCTGTGATGGAGCTTCAGTCAGGCCTGGCTCAGGTGAGTCTCGGCTACACTCAGGTGGTTTCTGCCTCTCAAAGGACGTTTATCCTCGCCGCTGTCCAGACCTGCTCTACGTGGAAAGGTCATGTGACGTCCACGGGTCGGCTCATACAGATGTTCATCCAGGTGTTCATACAGGTGATCATCCAGATGTTCATACAGGTGTTCATACAGACGTTCCACCTGAAGGAAACGACGGTCTCTTAAATCGACACAGACCTGATTTAATGGCAGCAAACACTTGATGTGAACGACCTTTTGAATAATGACGCCTGCCAGCTGTTAACACCGCAGGTTGCTATGGTTACGGATGTAAAGAGGTTTTAAAAAAACGCCACGTACGGTTTGATGCAAATTGACACTTATTATGATTCCTGTCATCCAGCCACAAAGAGAGGCTGAACGGTGATCGCCGTGACAACGATCAGATGCAGACAGGCAGGCAGGCAGACAGACAGGCAGGCAGGCAGACAGGTGGAGGTAGACAGAATAGAGAGATGATTTATGGCTTCTTATATTCTAATGAGGTCTATGCAAACAGCCTCTGTGGTAATAAATTATCCACTTCAAACAAAAACACTGCAGAGAAACAGAAAAGAGCTAATACAGGAGATTAATTAGGCTGGTTCATAGGATTACACACACACACACACACACACACACACACACACACACACACACACACACACAGAGGAAAAGTTAATCTAGTAATTAAACCTTTTTCAAAATGTAATTTGGCTGCGATGTGATTTTTATTTAACTCATTCATTATTTCCTCTGCGGTCGACAACAACACGCTCAGCAGTTCATCATCACATCACACGACGTCTCACCCAACACACACCTGCAGGAGAGGGAGGGGCCAAAAGAGGAGAGCTAATTAATTAAGCATTATGTTGATGAATCAGAGCGTTCCTTCTCCTGCAGCCTGAACCTGTTACAGTCCTCTGAGATCTGAGCGGATCGTCCAGCGAAGCACGAAGCCGCCGCGTTCTTTCATTTTACAGCTGTATTGTGTTCTTTGATGTCGGCAGCTGGAGTTCACAGCTGCTCTAAAAATACAGAAAAGCATCTGAGACGTGTGACGAGTCATTAGTCCAGTTTTCTGATCGGAAAAGACTTTTTAAAAGACACTTTAGAAATCTGCCGCGTGAAAGGAATGAACGCGCCGCGGTGAACGTACCGTGATTTATTTTCTAATCAAGACCTCCAACCGGCGGGTCAAGAGATCGTCCCTGCTGTGCAGGCGGAGAAGCTTCTCACTGATTTAACACACAGCAAAGAAAACACGCTGAATTAAAGGTGCTAACACCTTCAGAACTTTATATGAAACACCTGCAGTGATGAAGAACGTCTGCAGTTTGAATCCTTGAGATGAGATGAGACATCACGGCTGTACACACACACACATTACATCCTGTTTCATTTAAAGTCTTATTTTGTTTGCAGGATGATTTCATTAGAAGTCGAGCTGCAGTTTGTCTCGTTTAATTAAACGTTGAGTCTTTTTCTTCTGTTCAAACTGAGTCCACGTCCAGTTTGGACGAACATCAGATCGTTAAAGGTCTCAGTACGTGAGTGTGTGAGTCAGCTAACTTGCAGTTTATTATCCTGTTTAATTAAATATTTACGTTTTATTTTCTCATGATAAAAGATCGAATTCAGAACTTCACACACGTAACATGTTTTAACCTTGACACGCTCTGAAAGTCCAGCAGTGTGTTTAATGAAACATGAAGCAGCCTTCGTCTCGTCAATGGTCGACGTTAAGCGTCTTAGTGTCACAGGTATGTTTTAATTAACAACCTGCAGGAATGAAGAACTCGTTAGTCCTTGATGAGCGGAGTGAAGAGGCTGGACGAGGACGTCGTCTCTGCTCAGTCATTCAGTCAGTTGGACCTTTAACCGTTTCCACTGAGGATCTGATGTTTGAGCGCGAGCCACACAAAGACGTCATCACCGCCGTGCAACCATCAGATTAACTGTGATTTAATCCACTAATAGAATTAATCCCGCTTTGTCCGAGCAGCCTTGGGGCTGATGATGGGCTCATTATGAGGATGTGAGCGCGCCGGCTGAGGCGCTGTCCTGTGGCGTGCGCGCAGCTCCAGGCTGCACCAGTTCTGTCTCTAATAACATAAATCTGAGCGTGTTAACTGAGGTTAACCACCAAAGGAGACACCACCCGCCGCTCAGTGTCTCCTCAAAGGAACCTGAAGTCTCTGAGACCTCAGTCAGTGGTTAAAATGCTGGTAAACCTTCAGGAGGAAACTACAGGATTAATAAGATGGAGGCAAAACGATGTGAAGATGTAATTTATGTCCACAGCAGACTGAACGCAGGTCTCCTGATGTTGAAGAGCTGTGTCATTTAAAAGAGAGACGGCGCGTGATCGTTCAGATGAATTCATGAACGTCAGCTGAAACTTCTCACAGCATCTTCTCTCTTATTTCAGTCAAATCAGCTGATTATTAACGCCAACCTGAAACACGTCAGGAGACATCGCAGTGTCAGAGTCTGCGAGAATCTGAAATGAAGACAGCCTCCACCTCGAGGACAATGAAGGTCTGAGAGGACGCAGCTTTGTCTTCAGCAGTGAGTGTGACACACGCCGGAGATCTGAAGCTTGTAACAGCTTTAATCTGACTGACAACAGTCAAACATGATGACCAGCACACCTGCCTGAGGTCTCTAACCAATCACAGGAGACCAACCTGAGCCAGCATGCTGGTTACTGTAATTATAACTGACGTGACGACGAATCAGCTGCAGCCAATCACTGCAGGCGATGACGCGGGCACGTCACCGAACGTACCGCGATGACTTTAATTAACTGATTAACGACTTCATCGGTGGCAGAGCTCGCTCACTTTTCATTCACTGCCTGTGTCGCTCGACCGCAGCTCAGATTAAACTTCCATGAACTGAACAGGTCGACTGTCAGAGTCTCCGCCGCAGGTCACATGAGTGACCTGTGTGTCTGACGCTCAGTCACATGACCCAAGAACAGTCATCAGACTTCACTCTGGAGGATTTATGTTCATTTGTTCACGCATGAAAACTCCACACATCTGGAAACACACACACCGTAAAAAAGTTTTGACGCCCGCGCGCGCGTGTGTGTGTGCGTGTGTGTGTGTGTGTGTGTGTGTGTGTGTGTCTGTGTGTGTTCCTGCTGAATGAACTTTGCTGACCTCTTTAGCGGCTGTACACACGCAGCGACCCGTGAGTCTGAGAATGTATTTTTATCCTGACTGTTTCCTTTTTGATTAAACACACACACACACACACACACACACACACATACCCTCAGCTGTACAGTCACTTCTTTTAAAGACAGAACAATGAGTTTGTCCCAGGAGGACGAGTCCACAGAGGATTGATTAACACACACGGAGAGGGCGGGTGTGTGTGTGTGTGTGTGTGTGTGTGTGTGTGTGTGTGTGTGTGTGTGTGTGTGTGTGTTCTCCTGAGCAGAATGAAGAGAACAGAGATCCACACTGAGCCGCAGTCAACAGTCCGACCAATGAAATCACTTCAGTCAGGCGAAGGCTCAGTTTGTGACGGGAATTTAAAATGACACGTCTCTGATCAAAAACCTGGAAATCCTCTCGTCCCCCCGTCCTCTCGTCCTGTCGTCCTCTCATCATGAAGTTTTAATACGTTGGTTAATTGTCTCTGCTCTCTGCTCTCTGCCTTGTCCTCAGTCAGAACACGTCTCCAGGACACGCTAAGGCCATGCTACGACCACGGAAACTACAGCGGCGCTGACACATCCTGATTTGATCACTGACACGTGTCCTAATTTGTCCGTTTAGCCGCGGTGGAGGACGGCGGCGCGGCGGTGACCGGGCGCAGCGGTCGGTTTGAGCAGTTAGCGGTGGAGCTTTATGAGTGTCTGTTAAAGGCTGCAGACAGATGAAGCTCACAGAGTGAGAAGGCCTCGTTAAGCTGTCCTGTTCATCTAACGAGATGGAATTAAAAGGCTTTATGTGCAGACGGAGAGGCTTTCACATATTATTGAGCTTTAAAGTTTCCCCATGCAGACAGCGATACGGCCATTTTGTATCGCTTCATGTCAGGTGGAGCCAGCGCTTCATCTGGACTGTCCACCTCCAGCAGCAGCTCGTGATTCAATCATTTAACTGTTTCACTCCACAGACGGGGACGATCACCTGACCTGAATCACCTGTAACCACGCCCACCTGTCAATCAAAGCGTCCACGCTCTGAATCCTGCATAACTTTAAGCCTTAATATAATGTGAACAGGTGAGTTGTATATAAATTCACCCTCAGTACAGTTGTCATGAACGGGGAAATTAGCTACAGAGACCAAAACTGTTTTTTGTACCAGGCTGTAAACATGTTTATTTCTGCTGTCTAACATGGGGACTTATGGAGACTGACTCACTTCTGCAGCCAGCCTCAGGTGGACGTTAGAGGAACTGCAGTTTGTGTCTAAATGTTGTAAACATTGTAAAGTATACGTGGGGAGGCTAATCAGGTTCGTTAGCAGATTTCTCTCCGTCATCAATGAAACAATCAGTTTGAAGAACATGTGATGGAGAACACGTTCCCATGGCGACGGGCAGCCAGGGAATCCATGCAGATCAACAATACGCACGTGTGTGTGTGTGTGTGTGTGTGTGTGTGTGTGTGTGTGTGTGTGTGTGTGTGTCTAACTGATCTCCAGCAGAGTAAATCAGAGTTATTAGTCACCGTCGAGCATAAATCACTTTTCAGTCACAATCAGCCGAGCCTGAGCTTTGACTCTCCGACCGCGCTAACGAGCCCGCTGGCTCCACCCACCAATCACCGTGACTGAAGGCGGCGCAGGAATCATGGGAAATATTTACACCGCGTGCTGTCAGAGGATCAAAGCAGCAGGTAGAACAGACGTGGACTCCAGCAGACATCAGACCTTCATCCAGGAGAAGCTCCTGGACCGGAGGTGGAGGAGGTGGGAGGTGGGAGGTGGGAGGAGGTGGAGGAGGTGGGAGGTGGAGGAGGTGGGAGGTGGAGGGCCTCGTGTCCCTGCGTGGATCTCTGCACCCAGAACAGGCCGTTCAGATCTTTGAGTTTACTTCATAGAAACGTCTCAGTTTCGCTGACAGGTGATTTTGAGGTTGCCTGGCAACAATGAAAAAAGTCTCGTGGTTCGTAGGTTTTCCCGATCAGAGCTCTGATCCGACTCGGCTCAGAGCTCTGATCCGGCTCAGACATCCTGGATTAAGTAAAAATGCAGCGTCATCAAACTCGCCTTTCTCTGTAATCCAGCGTCTGATTCTCTCACAGCTCTTCACCTCGTCAGAGCTTCCTGTTTGATTTCAGCGCCGCGTCGTGAGCAGCACTTCTCTGACGCGTGACCGTTCTCTGCCTCCGCTCTCTGGCTCTGACACGAGAACCTGCAGACTCAGCCGCCTCGCTGTAGATCCACAGGTGACAGGAGGACTCACAACTTTTAACTTTTCTAGAATATTTGAATTGTTAGCAGGGCGGCACGGTGGTGCAGCGGTTAGCACTGAGAAGCTTCCTGGTTTGAGGCTCGTGTGTCACAGGCCTGTGAAAGGTGAACGGGTGGATGAGTTTTGGGAGGTGGAGCTCATTCTAATGACTTCATGTAGATTCATCAGCTGTCAGTCGAGCAGAAGATCTTCTCAACTTTAAGCTCCTGTACTTCAGTGCAGGACTTGAGTAAATGTACTTAGTTACTTTCATCTGTCTGACATGACGATGAAACATCGGAGCGCTCGAAGAACAACTAAACAAACGTCGGCTGAGAACAAAAGCTTCTGCCAAACAAACGTAATGAGATGTAATTACCAACATTTGAAAGCAGTTAAGCTGCAGTCACACACACACACACACACACACACACACACACACACACACACACACACACACACACACACACACACACACACGCCGTCGTGGAAACAAACACCGATAAAGAACATTTGAATTTCATACAGAGAGCAGATGGATGCAGAGATGGTGAGAGAGTGGGAGAGACGTTACCATGGCAACAGATGTTGGGTCACTGAGTCGGGGAGAGGCCAACGAACTCTAGTACGAATTCAGTGTGTGTGTGTGCGTGTGTGTGTGTGTGTGTGTGGGGTGACCTTGGTTCTGATGCCAGGGAGAATTTGAGTCAACAAGCTGGCAACCCACCAACCAACAAGCACACACACCTGAAACCACACACACACACACAGCCCTACCTACAGGTATTACTCTGGTCGTCATGGTAACTGATCTGCAGAGCCGTGATCCGGCTGCCAGTTCGGCTCGGTCCCGCCCGCTGACGGTGCGACAGGCCTCCCGTCCAATCAGGTGGGAGTGTGTACGAGACGTGTGAGACACGTTATTAATGAAACACAGGTGGACGTGTCGTCAGCTGACACACCGACAACAGGTGAGCACAGACAAATAGCTAGCCTAGCTTAGCATAAAGCTAGAAGCCTAAACTGGGCCTCTTCTGGTTTTCAGACTCGGGATACGGCGCCACCTGCTGCTCATGTGGTGAATACATCGAGCTGCTAGTTCCAGTCTTCACGCTACGAAGGAGAAATAACAGCTGAGGCAGAATGAAGCGCTGACGATGGTTGGATGCTGGAAGTTGTTCCGGAGGATTAGTTAAAGGAAAAGCGTCTTCGAGGCCGAGCGGCGACCGTTCATACAACGCCAACACTCACACACGCCTCTGTAATATGTAAGGTTTAATATTAATGCAACAATGATCCAGAAAATGACGCCGACAAACGAAGAAGAAGTCCAGTCGAGTGTTTGACGTGTTTCTAGAGAGAATTTTCATGTGGGGGAGTTTCCTGTTCACTTCAACGCAGGCGGGAGACACCAGAGGACAAATCTGTGTGTGTGTGTGTGTGTAGGTGTGTAGCAGAGTGTGTCCGGACAGCCAGCGCAGTGATTAAATGTCTCTAATTGGTGCTTTTAAAGACGCAGAGAAGACAGAGTGTGAAGCCGAAGCAGCTATTTTAGTGTCACTTCAAGACGAGGAGCGAGCTCGTTATGTAACGCTCACAGATTGGAGTATTCACGTACACACACGGTGTGTATTGGTGTGTGTGTGTGTGTTTGCGTGTGTGTGCTGCTCTCCTGCTGTCAGAATCAAAGACAACCAGCTGAACGGATGACAGGAAATAAACGCGAGAGCGAACGAACGAACGCAGACAATGAGGAGCGAGCGAGGCGGGAAACAGACCAGAGTTCTCTCCAACGCGTCCTGTAAGAAACACAGACGGACGCTCAGCGGAGGAAAACGTCCATCGATCGGAGTATTGATCCGAGGTCTGAGTGGATCCGTGTGTCTCGGCAGTAATGAGGCTTCATGGGGTTTAAAACTAAACTTTTAGAACACGTTAGTGTGCGTCTGCGTCTGAACGAACCCCGGAGAGAGCGAAGCGCGACGCGTTCACACGCTTCAGATTAGAAACATCAGCAACATTAATCAATAAATGAACAGATAATCGGGTTCATCTGACTTCCTGAGTTGGTTTCGGTGAGTTTGATTTAGTTCCTGTCCTGATAATCTCAGAGACAGAAACAGTTTTTGTCCGGTGGTGCGTGATAACGATGTATGTACATAACGAGTCCATCGCTGTGGCTCCGTTTCATGATGTCAGACACTTAGAATCACAGTCTGAGCCTGTTATTAGCGTCTGTCCTGAAGGGCCGAGGCTGATGGGAGTTTGATTGCGTTCTGCTCGGTTTATTGGACACTGATGGTGCTACAGGAAGTCAGAGGATCATTACAGTCCATCCTGAGAGGAACACGAGCGTCTGTGCTCTGACGTCTTTGGGGAGTTCTTGTTATAAGGACGTGATTAGCCTAGCTTAGCATAAAGAAGCAGCTTTTTAAACTTGAGGCTGCAGCTCTGCAGCTGTGAGCAGTCCTCTCAAACACAGTGTAACTGCTCCAGACAGTACCGTGATTAAATGTCTTTAATTGGTGCTGTTCAAAGCTCCTGCAGAGTGTGTGTGTGTGTGTGTGCTGCATAACGAGCTGTGTTGGTGTTGACACTAATAACCACACACATGCACAGAGGGTGAAGATCAGGACGTCCTCTCAGAGAAGCTCAGTCTGTGCTAACGAAACAGCTTCACAGAAAGCTTCAAGTTTTAAAGAATGACACCTGATGCTCGTCACCTGTGTGATGTCACTCTGTGCCCCGCATCAATCAACCAATCAGGTCTGAGCGTCAACTGAGCGCTGACGAGCTCTCAGTCCGTCAGCGTTTCTTTTTTGTCTTTTCAAGAGTTCCTGGAAAGAGTTTTTCTGCCTGCCACACACACACACACACACACACACACACACACACACACACACACACACACACACACACACACACACACACACACACACACACACATTACCAAATACTAAAGATTACTAGAGAAGAGGTCGATGTTGGCTGGGACTTGGTTGAACGTTTGTCTGACTCTTTGGCCTCTTAACAGAGACACAGTGACGGTGAATCTGTTTTAATAAGAACTGCAGCTCCCATCAGCCTTTGAGGCCACACAGCTCGTCAGAAAAAAGCAATTTAAACAATTGAGAGGAGTTCTTTGTTTTGGTTGAACAGCAGCGATGGGCTTGTTAACCCTGAGCCTGATGCTGAGGAGGCTCTCTGCTCTCCTCCGTGAAATCAATTCACCTCAGTATCTCCTCAGGATCGGAGACGCCGGGTCTCATCTGTGACTGTCGTCCTCCAGCTCTTTGGAAATAATCCCTTTAAAACTCGTCTCAGAGGTCCGGGATGGTTTTGGCTCGGCTTTGCTCGCTGCTGGAAATAAATTCCTCACCTCTGGCTGTTTCCCAAACTGCTTTGAAACAGAGACAGTGTCCTAAAGAGACCCGCCGTTCATCCATCCTGTCCTCTGAACCGCGGACCAACCGCCAAATTACCTTTCAGTGGTGAGGTCATAGAAAGAAATTGCTGCTAAAAGACTTTTGAAGTAGATAACAGTGATAACATCTTCATTCATTTTCAGCCTGCTTTGTGCCGGCAGCACAGAAACAGCCGGAGAGTGAGCGTCCATGCCGCATCTTTAAAGGACAGAGAAGCTCCGAGAGCGGCTGAGAGGAAAGTCATCTGTGCCAAAGTAAACGTCGTGTTTCTCGTCGTGTTTAAATCCTGACACGTTTGCTCATTTTCAGCCAGTGAGTTCAGATAATTGCATTTGTCTGACTGACTTCGAATGCACCAACAACAGCTGCAGTTCCTCTGACGTCCACTTGAGGCCGGCTGCATCTATGGCTACGTTACAAACAAGCTTCTCCGATATCTGATTCTACTTTTAATGCCAGCAGCGTCAGTTTCTTCAGTTTATATGGGACACAGTCTCCAAGACGTGTTGTCTGGCTCTCTTAATAAAGCCAAAGTATCACACAAACCTCACACATGGATCCAAGTGGGAAAAGAAGAAGAAATCAAAATCATCCACAAGAAGCAGCAAATCCTCCAGGAGTCTTCTTCTGGGCTTTGAGAAAGAGAGAATGTTACCAGCTCGCAGACAGCGGCTCATCTTAACAATATCTTTAGAGAACACGAGCTCCTGACCAGCCTGTAAAGACTGTAAAGACTGCAAAGACTAAGACTGCAAAGACTGTAAGATGAGCAGCTGACAGGTCCAGATTTTATTATGAAGTCACTCAGAATAAACTTTTTCTTCTTCTTTGTTAAAACAGGCAGAGTGAACATGTCAGCTGCTGGTCAGACGTGTTTGTCTGATGATGAACTGCTTCTCTCCGACCTGCTCACACTCTCTGCTTGTTTCCAGTAAACAACATTAACGCCTCTGTTTTCATTTGCATGAACTAAATCTACATAAATGTTTGTGACGAGCAGAGTGGAACAAACATGAAAGTTTGAATTCAAATATAGTTCAGATTTGGTTTGCTGGTTCTGTTGCTGGTTGTGTTGCTGGTTGTGTTGCTGGTTCTGTTGCTGGTTGTGTTGCTGGTTGTGTTGCTGGTTCTGATGCTGGTTGTGTTGCTGGTTGTGTTGCTGGTTCTGTTGCTGGTTGTGTTGCTGGTTGTGTTGCTGGTTGTGTTTCTGGTTCTGATGCTGGTTCTGATGCTGGTTGTGTTGCTGGTTCTGATGCTGGTTGTGTTGCTGGTTGTGTTGCTGGTTCTGTTGCTGGTTGTGTTGCTGGTTGTGTTGCTGGTTCTGTTGCTGGTTGTGTTGCTGGTTGTGTCGCTGGTTCTGATGCTGGTTGTGTTGCTGGTTGTGTTGCTGGTTGTGTTGCTGGTTCTGTTGCTGGTTGTGTTTCTGGTTGTGTTGCTGGTTGTGTTGCTGGTTGTGTTGCTTATTGAAGATACGAGTGAACTCCCAGCAGCAGAAGGCCGTGAACTTGTTTCCAGTTTGAAAAAGAAGTCGCACTCGAGGTGTCGTGCTGTTTCTGCAGCTCGTGCGTGTTTTGCTGCGGCGTCATTTGATTGGACTCTTAGTGAAATATTGTTTTGATTTAGAAATATTCTAAATGTCTGCAGCATCATTTGAAATGCATTGATGTGTTTGGATCTCTGCTGGAATGTTAAACGCGGTTCTGTTGGGCTTCAGTTTCTTGTGTGACCGTCCCGTGAGGACGCTTAGTGAAGTCTCTTCGTCACTTTATTGAATGCTAATATTAAATTCTTCCAAACGAAGCGGACTGACTGGAAGAGACTTCAGCTCGGAGCTGCACCGAGGCAGCAGCAGGCAGACAGCTGACTGGCCTGCAGCGCTGTGTGTGTGTGTGTGTGTGTGTGTTTTCATGTGTGCGCATGTGTGTGTGTTTCAGTTCAGTCCATCTGTTGTGGTGTGTCGGCCCGAGGCGACGGCATGAGAGAAAGAACGAGAGACAAAGAGGAAAGAAAGAAAGATGAAGAGATGCACAAGCAGAGGAATGAAGGTGTGTGTGTGTGTGTGTGTGTGTGTGTGTGTGTGTGTGTGTTGGACCTCAGGCGGTGCTGTGTGTGTGTCTCCGTGGATCACAGATGGAGCCAGAACTCAACAGAACACATTAGTCCACTTGGCGTGTTCGCACACACACGTTCAGACGTGCTCAGATATTCAGGCGTAATTCTCCTGACACTCGGATCACCTGAGCCTCGCTTCCTCGCTCCCTCGCTCCCTTCACTCGCTCCCTCGCTCCCTCCGCCGCCACCGTAAGATTTCTGCTCTGCTGGAACAGTCAAATGAATTCTACGGAAGCCCGGAGAGGCCCGTTATCGCTCCTTCGGTTATCTCGACTTCGGGATTGAAAAGAACGAGAAGGTAAAAGTCAAATCCCAGGCCGGGACAGAGTTCCTGCAGAAAGGAGTATCTGTTTAAAAAAAAGTAATAAAGGAGGGAAAGAAGGGAGCGAGGGAAGGAGTGAAGAAGGGAAGGATTTGTATGCTCCGCTGCATCTGTCATTTCCTAAGCTACCGATTTTAGACTCATCTGCTCGTTTAATTCTGAGCTGTCCTTCTTTACTTTTCGCGGGGACAGGAAGGAGACGGCGTTCCTCTTTTTATAATCCACTGCAGTTTGAGATGAGAAAAAGTTTCGACAGGAAACGTCAGCCGGCTGTTTGAGCAGCGACTGCATGCGAGAGTTCAAATGCAGCCGAGTTTGAGCAAAGTGTGGGAGTTAATACAGGATGCAGCAGAAGACACACGGAAACTGATTGAAGCATTATGTAACATAAATAACAGAGTTTACCTGCTGCTGGTCCACACTGACCTGTGATCAGCTGACCTGTGATCAGGTGACCTGTGATCAGGTGACCTGTGATCAGCTGACCTGTGATCAGGTGACCTGTGATCAGCTGACCTGTGATCAGGTGACCTGTGATCAGGTGACCTGTGATCAGGTGTCTCTGTCAGTCGTACGTCTGTCCTCAAACTATGTAACTTTGGGCTCCGGGTCGGGAGAAGTACGTAACGCTTTACGGCACTAAGTCACACAGCACCAACTATTTCACTGATTCTGGTGAAACTGGATCAGATTTTATGGAGAAAATGTTTCCTGGTTTTCCCTCCGGCTGCTGCCCATCAACTCAAGTACACTGCAGCAAACTGTAGCTGCTGTTAGCTCATGTTAGCTCAGTTTGTTAGCCTGGACTGTGAGCTCAGAGCACCGGGGGAGTGTTAGCATTTGTACCACAGGAGGTTTGGACCACCGGGAAGAAGAAGAAGAAGAAGAAGAAGAAGAAGAAGAAGAAGAAGAAGAAGAAGAAGAAGAAGAAGAAGAAGAAGAAGAAGAAGAAGAAGAAGAAGAAGAAGAAGAAGAAGAGGTTTACAGGTGAATGCTGACGGGGAGCGGAGCCGGTGTCGTGCCAGAACAGGAGCTGGACAAGCAGGAAATGTAACCGGGCTCAGCAGCCTCTTTGGACATGATGGCAGAGGACTGAAGAGGACGCTGAAGTGAAATCATCACTGAATGTCAGTAAGTTTAATGCTGCTGTGAGGGCAGATGTTGACATCTGTGGACGGGCCGTCGGACGTCCTCAGGCTCGTCTCTGCCGGGACAAAAAACCCGAAACTATCGTGAGTGTAATTGTTTATTGATGTGATCTGTATCTCTGTCTGCCGGTACAGTGCAGATTTCCCTCTGTCCCTTTAAATTTGGATCTCAGCTCATCATTTCTCTCTCGCTCTCTCGGGGGAGCTCGATGCCCTGCATGACAACAGATGGAGCCCCGAGGCTGTGGGACCACACACACACACACACACACACACACACACACACAGAAAGAGCTGGCAGCAGTGGGGCGGGGTAAGAGGCAAGCTGTGGTAAAGACTGATGTCAACATCAGTATGAATGTGCACACACACACACACACACACACTGCACGCTCGTGTGGATATATGCAGATGAACGGGCTGAAAAGCAGATTTATAACAGAAGAGTGCGTTCACACACACACACACACACACACACACACACACACACACACACACACACACACACACACACACACACACACGGCTGAATGACAAAAACAGGAAATCTGCCTAAATTTAAAACAGAAAATCAAAAGTTCACGCAGAGAGAGTTTGCTCACTCTGCATTTATGTATTTATCACAGTTCACACTTTGGATCTGGAGCTAATTCCAGTTTCCAAACTTCAGACACTGAGCGGGGAGGGCGTTCGGGGATTTGGGGACTATTTGGCACAATATCAGTGTGTTACTCTGCTGACTTCATCCGTCTATTTGAAAGTCTGGATCCCGTTCAGGACCAACATTGGCAGCGCGTTAAGCAAACCCAAACATCTTTCACCCATCAGCTTTCTTTATCGAGTCCTGGCAGCACGTTGCGCCGCGGGCGTGTCCAGGAAATGGCGCCGGAGGCTGGAGCGGTACCTACAGAACAAGCTGCCACGTTTGACGACTTGGGAGTCGACCGGGCCGGTCCTGACGGTTTACTGAGTACACCTCATCACGCCGGAAGGGGGAGTCCCGCCTGGATCCGCCCCGGGGCCTCGCAATATTACGTGACGCCTGCAGTTTTTGCAGCACAATCAATGAGACTGACAGCTGAAGGTCACGTTCATCTGAGGTGAGCTCCTCGCTCTCGCTCTCCTTCCTTTTTAAGACGAGTAAATCAGAGTTGGTTAGAGTTCGGTGATGATTAAATATTTAAAATATACAATCTAGCTTAACTTTTAAAGACCTTGATTTATGGAAGCTCCTCTTCTCTTGTCTGTAACAAACTTCTATTGATCGCCTGCAGCCTCCGTACACCGGCTCCCCTTTGGGTTTGAACAGAAGCTTTAATTTGCTACAGTGGCCTTGCACTTTGCTGTATTTTGGACTTCTCAGCACCGTATGTATGTGTATATCTCCCGAGTTCTTGTTGCTGATGTATTTTGTCTGCTCCAGAGTCGCGGCCTGGAACCAGAGGAGGGTAGAGTTACATCAGGACCCCGAGGCTCTGGAAGAACCTGCCTGAGGAAATGAGGCTACGTCAGAGCGTCTCTGGACTCGCTCCTCATCCCGAGCTTACCTTAAACTTCTTCTACTTCTACTTCGCAGACGCCGCGCGTGAACCACTTTGTAAACTAGGTTTTGAAAAGGTCTATAAATAGATTTACAACAACAGAAGCGCCGCAGAGACTCCCGTAACCATTTGTGTCACGATCTGGTTGGAGAGCAAATCTCTAACCGCACAGTTGCAAATATCTATATATGATATCTAGAACAAGCACAGTGTTGATACACTGGAGGCCCGGGCGTGAGGCGGCCCTGGCCCACATATTGTTCCCACATTTGGCTCAGTTTTAGTTTCGTGGCTTGATTTGGAGGGAAAATCAGCTCCAGTTAGCAGCACGCAGCCGAAGCTTTGGGAAAGTGTTGACACCTGGAATCGGACCAACATACTTGGTGCTGATTCTGGTGCGTCATCGATCAGAACTCTGGCACGGGTCCAACAGCTATGTGTGCCAGGTTTACTGAAGGGCACGGCTGAGCAGAGATATTCCTGCTTCCTGCGTCTGAAGCATCCTGAACAGCAGCAGCAGCTTCTGTGACGCTTTTTTTAAAGACAGCACTTCGGTTTCATCTCCACACTGACACACAACACTGCCCGCATCAGCCCCTTCACACGATCAATCAATGCTCGTGTGTGTTCAAGAGTCTGCAGCCGTGTTAGCAGCTCTGAGCCGAGCCGGATGCTAACACGCTAAACACAGAGTACAGCTGAGCCTGATGAGGATTTATTCAGAACCTGAAGTGTTAGACCCTGATGGAGGACTCGGGGATTAAGACGAGTCCTGAGGGGGCGTAAACAAACTTCATGCTGGCGCTAGATGAAAAGTAAGAGGACGCCTGAACAGGCAATGATGAACAGACCTGATGAACACCTGAGTCACACATACGATCGATGGTCGTCATGGCCGCTCGGATCACATCTGCACACGTGCACCAAACGACGACACTCGAGCCAGCCGCTCATCAGCAGCGATGAAATGCTTCATCATGTACGAGGACTCTTCGGCTGGTCCGGCAGGCGGAGGCGGGAATTGAACCGGAGTCCGTCTAATTGCTATACAGCCCGCTCCACCACCTGGGCCACATCTGCTCCAGTCCTCCATCTTTAGGACTCTAAGCTGAGTAACTAAGCTGACTCAGTGATAATTGAGATATCGTTAAAGCATCGCCACCTGGCCGAAGAGTTCCAATCTCAAACTTCCTGCAGTCGTGACGCCGATCGGATGAACGAATGTTGAGAAAAGGAACATTAGAAATGACGTACAGGTCAGGTCATCCAGTTCAAACCAGACTCTGACCTCTCGTGTTTGGCACCTGTCGGGAGCGCAGCATGTGACATCACCTTTACCTCAGCACGGAGCGGCCTGTTAATGCAGCTAATATCAGTGTAAAGGTCAGGGAGGGGAAGGAAATGTCAAACCTAATCTGAGCAGATGGGAAGGAAGCTTCGAGTGAAAGTGAATCTCTAATGAGCGTGGACAGGAGGGGAGTGTGTGACAGACACAATACGAAGCCGCCGTGATGACATTAGCCTGTTTGGGCGTGGAGAGGAAACAGGAAACGCACCGCTGCGACTCGGCTAATTGATTCTGGCAGGACAGAAGTGTAAAACACAAACAATCATGAAGACAGAGGAAGAAGACGGGGAGATGAAATTCGACGGCTCTGACACGATTCATTAAGTTAGAGAGGAAAGAAGGGAGCGTAAACACCGAGCGCGCTCGCACGGAGCGGTCCGTTCATTTTTTAGTTGGTAGAACTGCTGCTGAGAGTCTGAAGGTTCTACAGCGTGAACCGAGCCTGCAGAGTCCCGATGTTGCATAACACACTAACACGATGAAGCCTAATAGGAACCAGGATGAAAAGTGAGAAGAAGTTTCCAGCAACAACAGAAAACCTTTTTTCAACAACTCAACAGCTCGACCTTCAGTTTGAATCCCGGGCCTCCAAAAAAGAGCTGAAGACTCTGTGACGGGCCGGCGGACCGCGAGAGTTCAGTCAGTGCTTCACTTCAATAAAAAGGTCCAACACGAGGAGAGATCTGATCCGTCGCTGCCTCGACTGGTGAGTTTGTGCGACTTCCAAACTAACGTGGATCGCTGAGGATTGAACGTGATGACATGAAGGTGAATGTTGTAAATATACTCTGCACATATTTGACCGTCTCCCGTCTGCTTCTACAAACCGGAGCCAGATGAGTATTCTGTCAGCCGCCACTTCAACCTGCAGCGCTGAAACTTCTCACTGCGATACAAACACATTTCACTTCCTTTAATTAAACACGTCTTTAGCTTTGACTTTTAGAACTTTTGTTTCCGCCGTGAACTCGTCCTTAAAACGAGCGCTGTCATTTTTATGACTTCACAAGCCGGAGAAGAAAGGAGGCCGACAGGTGAAGGAAAACTTGCATCACTTCATTTCTCTTGTCAAGTGTCACTTCAAACTCCTGCAGCACTTTCACTTCCTCTTCAAACCGAGCCTGAACTGTGTGATTCTGTTTCAGCGTCCACTTCAGCTTCTTTCAGCAGCTTCAGTCCCGTTAAGTCTCCAAACGAAGTTACAGTTACGGAAATAACAACCATCATCCGACAGGAAGTGCCACTTCAACTTCCTGCATTGCTTCATCTTCAGGTCTCGAAAATCTCCAAAGAAAAAATGATGAACTCGTTTGAAATTCGTCGCTTTCATTTCATTAATTAGGTAACGAGGTGAGAAGTGAGCTGGCTTTGAGTTTGGAGGTGCAGCCTCAGCTTGGTGCCTGACTTTGCTGATCTCACTCCCTGTTTCATCGAACTAAATAAGCTTCGGAGTTTAATGTGCGAACACAAACGGTCCCAGCTCTAATCACAGCGCACGTCCCCGCTGACGCGCAGGAAGAAAAGCAGGACGCGGCGTTTTCTTTTCTGATATGAGAACAAATTGATGAACCCAGCAGCGATTGTACGAAGGACAAAGAGTTGGCTGACTTCCCCGCAATGGGCAGCCGGGAAGGGGAAGCAGTTTTCTCTCTGCTAATTTGACTCAGCGCGGCGATGGGAAGTTTTTATTTAACGGAAGCTGACAGGAAATCAAACAATCACAGGAACCTTTTCCTGAATCGAAGAGCACCGAGAAGTGAAGAGCTTCACGGCACGGGAAGAAGAAGGAAACATCAGCAGTCTTACCTAACTTGGGCAGTGAGTACTGAACTTTGAAGTAGTCCTGGTAAAATCCCAGCAGCCTCTTGGTGATGTGCAGAGCGTAGTCCCCGGCGCCGCTGGAAATGGCATCTGGCCGCGCGTACAGTCGGATCTAAAACACAAAGACAGAGGAAGAGGAATGGAATCAGGCCGGTTTTAATAGAGACGGATCTAAAAACAGATACAGAGGAAATAGAATCAGCGTATGTTCGACTCTGCAGAGAACCAACTGGAATTAAGCCAAGCTTTTACACAGAGAAGGAAATTAACTTTGGCAGAGTTTACAATCAAATCTACGCAGACAAACAGAACAGGACGGAGCCGAGTGTGTATGAAACTCTGCGGAGGAAATAATACTATCAGGTTGAGTTAAAGTTTGAATCTGCAGAGAGATGGAAACTAAATCGGAGGCTTTTTTTTTTTCTTCTGTCCAAACGTACACAGAAAGACGCAGACAGAAATGGAATCAGGCCAGCGCTGGAGCGAGGTCAAGTCTGCAGAGAGAGTAAGTGAATCAGGCCGAGATCACGTTGAGACAAAATAATGGAGTCGGGTTGAGTTGTGGTTCAAACCTACAGGAAGAAAAATGGATTTACGGCTGCGAGCTGACTTTCAGATACAGAAGACAGACGTGAGTTTAACTTTGGGCAATATTAAAATGTGATACGGGTCATGGGGCGGTTCTGGATTCACGACCCGCTGCGTCTGTTTACAGTCTGTGACAGACTTGGATGTCGACAGGTTGGAGTTTCCTGATGGACGTGCTGAAGCAGCTATCTGATAATTAACTGCTGCTAATTGTTAGCAGGCAACAGAACCGGGCTCAGCAGTCGGACCGGACCGAGCCTCTGAAGCCAACAGGGGACAATGTGAGAGGAGTGTGTCATCGACGAAGAAACAGATTCAGGACAGATCTGCTGCTTTGTTTTAACGTTACATTTAAATGTGTTGCAGCTCACACACACACTGTGTGTCACCAACACACAGTGTGTGTGTGTCACCAACACACACGCGAGAGCCGATCAGCCAAACACTCTAATCAATAATCAATAGCGCCGGGTCATGTGACCGCTCCGCACCAATCAGTGCGCTCGGGTGGTGCGGTGACCTCGCTCGTGACCTCATTGAAAGAACAAGAGGATGACATGCCGACAGTGTGCGTGTGTGTGTGTGTGTGTGTGTGTGTGTGTGTGTGTGTGTGTGTGTGTGTGAATCAAAGTCACATCACACTGCTGGCCGATGTCTGAGAGATTTCAAAATGAACGTCTGAGTCTGAAGCTGCTTCTATTATTTATTCAGCGAGGTCAGAGTGTGTATTTAATGATGTAACAGTCGCTGGATTACAACTCCTACAAACTAAAATCTGATTCTTCGGTTCTTCTTCACAGACCCGACAGACCCGGCCGTTAACGGGCAACAGAACTGGACTCAACAGCCAGACCAGGACCAGACCAGGACCAGACCAGGACCAGGACCAGGACCAGGACCAGACCAGAATCAGACCAGAATCAGACCAGGACCAGACCAGGACCAGGACCAGGACCAGACCATGACCAGACCATGACCAGACCAGAATCAGACCAGAATCAGACCAGGACCAGACCAGAATCAGACCAGACCAGGATCAGACCAGGACCAGACCAGAATCAGACCAGGACCAGACCAGAATCAGACCAGAACCAGACCATGACCAGACCAGAATCAGACCAGGACCAGACCAGGACCAGGACCAGGACCAGACCAGAATCAGACCAGGACCAGACCATGACCAGACCAGAATCAGACCATGACCAGACCAGAATCAGACCAGAACCAGACCAGGACCAGACCAGGACCAGGACCAGGACCAGGACCAGACTAGAATCAGACCAGGACCAGACCATGACCAGACCAGAATCAGACCAGGACCAGACCAGAATCAGACCAGGACCAGACCAGGACCAGACCAGAATCAGACCAGAATCAGACCAGGACCAGACCATGACCAGACCAGAATCAGACCAGAATCAGACCAGAATCAGACCAGGACCAGACCAGAATCAGACCAGAATCAGACCAGAATCAGACCAGGACCAGACCAGAATCAGACCAGAATCAGACCAGAATCAGACCAGGACCAGACCATCCAGCTCAGCTGCTGAGACTAACAGGGAATAATGTTACACTGCCGAGGTGATTCACAAACTTTATGATGGAAACATTGAACCGATAAAGAAATGAAGCTATAAGACGTAGAAATAGAAATAAAATAAAAATATATAAAATAAAATGTCATAAAAATATTAAAGAGAAGCACAAACAGGATAAACACGAGTTCACCTCGTGTCTCCATGAAAATAAAAAACTCTGTAATCAGCTTCAAACTGACTCTGATGTTCGGCAGCGTGCCGTCAGTCTGCACGTCTCTCGTGATTCTGCAGCTCCGTCAGAAACGCTTCACTTCAGTGACTCCCGACTGATTCTTTAAAGTGAAGTGACAGACACGCAGACATCTGCTCCATCACACTCTTTAAAAAAAAAACTGTTTCTGAGCTAAAAGCAATTTGGCAAGTTTGGAAGAGAAAATGAGGCCCGGCTGCTGCTGCCTGATCCAATAGATGTCCAGTGTTTGTGATCAGCCGGATAATCTCCCCAGGACCAGACCAGAATCAGACCAGGACCAGACCAGGACCAGACCATCCAGCTCAGCTGCTGAGACTAACAGGGAATAATGTTACACTGCCGAGGTGATTCACAAACTTTATGATGGAAACATTGAACCGATAAAGAATGAAGCTATAAGACGTAGAATAGAAATAAAATAAAAATATATAAAATAAAATGTCATAAAAATATTAAGAGAAGCACAACAGGATAAACACGAGTTCACCTCGTGTCTCCATGAAAATAAAAACTCTGTAATCAGCTTCAACTGACTCTGATGTTCGGCAGCGTGCCGTCAGTCTGCACGTCTCTCGTGATTCTGCAGCTCCGTCAGAAACGCTTCACTTCAGTGACTCCCGACTGATTCTTTAAAGTGAAGTGACAGACACGCAGACATCTGCTCCATCACACTCTTTAAAAAAAAAACTGTTTCTGAGCTAAAAGCAATTTGGCAAGTTTGGAAGAGAAAATGAGGCCCGGCTGCTGCTGCCTGATCCAATAGATGTCCAGTGTTTGTGATCAGCCGGATAATCTCCAAACTGTACGCCGGATCTTCAAAGAGCACGGCGAGGCTAAAGCCCTGTTAGCATCTGTTAGCATCTGGAAGCTGGAGCCACTCAGGGGACGTTTGAGGAACGTGGCGCTTCTCTGTCGGCTTCACTTCACAGCTGATGGCTGGTTGCAACATTTCTGGAGTCTCGAGGCTTTGGTGCCCCCAACAAATCTTGGAGGTGGAGGCCAGACGGAGTGCACCACCTGAACAACAACCTCACAACATCCTGTTACAGAAACCTGAGATAGCTGCAGCCCGGCGCTCCGCGGGGAATGAGACGGATTAAGTAAGTAAGTGGAGGTGAGACGGAAAAGCCACAGAGGGAAAAACTCCCGTATGGTTGAGGAGAAAAAGTGGATCCACTCTCATTTAATCAGACTGTGAAGTGATCTTTAATGTTCATGTCATTATGATCATAAATCCTACGACGAGTTCACGGGTTTCTCCTCGATTATGCTGACTGCGTAAACTTTGAGAAGCCTCCGAGCGAGAGGACGAGTCAGCGATCGATGAAGTCATCAGTCTTCATTTACAGCCTGTCTACAGTGTGTCAAAAGGTGTTTCTGCATCAGGATTTATAGAGCGCGTGGAGGTGATGAACACGCCTCGGATGCTGCTGCATGTTTGGGGCGACCTCAGGAATACTACAGTCAGAAAAGAAGGACTGTGATTGGTCAGAGCGTGCAGCCACCGCTGGGACTGCTGTTTGTTCTTTGGCTTCAGGCCATGATACACAAACGTGCATGAACACCCAGAAAAGCTGTTTTAGCAGATTCACCGTGTGGGACATCCCAGCTGCGGCTTCTTCTGTCATCTCCACTGCTCAGCACTTTGTGTTACGAGACACTACTGGAACGGACGGACGCCGTTATTTAAAGTCCGATGTAGGCCTCCATGTTGAATCTGCGGGACCACGGGAACGAGGACAGATCGAGGAGAGACGACGAGTCACAAAGAAACTCCAAGAAACCTCACGGAGCACGCGTACGCTCACGGTGACGTGGGTCACTTGTGTGTAGAGTAAATCTATAAATCACTCAGAGTCCAAGAAGAAGAAGAAGAAGAAGAAGAAGAAGAAGAAGAAGAAGAAGAAGAAGAAGAAGAAGAAGAAGAAGAAGAAGAAGAAGAAGAAGAAGAAGAAGAAGAAGAAGAAGAAGAAGAAGAAGAAGAAGAAGAAGAAGAAGAATTTAGATCTGAGCTACAAACGTTTGAATCTTTTCTTCATCCAACTTTACAGACACGACGAAGAGCCTGAACAACACAGCAGATATCACGAGTTTATCATGCTCTGTCTGAAAGAGTTACAGTTAGTGTGTGTGTGCGTGTGTGTGTGTGTGCGCGTGTGTGTGTGTGTGTGTGTGTGTGTGTGTGTGTGTGTTGGCTGTGTAGTACTGCTACAGAGAGAAAACACCTCACTGTCAGCTGAAGGACAACAGAAGCTATCAAACACACACAAACACACACATCATGATGTAATGTTGCTGTATCACTGCTGTCATCTCTCACACACACACACACACACACACACACACACACACAGAGTGTGTGTCATATTAATCTGATTATACACCAATAAAAACATAGTTATGAATATTAGTCTGAGTGGCCTCTTAAATCTGAACTGAAGGTCTGTAAAAGTCATTTCATATTATTGGAGTTATATTTCTGATTTTAATGTCACAGCAGGCGAGGACGAGCTCCTTCCAGCTCTTTATACACTGTGGGATACTTCAAACTTTACACTCCATCAACACGCTGATCTGCTGCTGTTATTTCAGTCTGTCCTTGTGCTGTCGTCTCTGTCGCCTGCTTTATTGTCTGTTTTCCTCATAATTTATTAAATGAACATCAAGAAGACTCGAAACGAGAGACTGAGTCCACAAACTCAGGAGAAAACTGTTTACGGAGCGAATGAATCAGCCGAGAAGTCCGACTGATTTCTTCATAAGGCTCAACACGATCTGATGGCGCTGCCCCCTGCTGGTTGAAGAGACACAGTAAATCACTCTGAACCGGGAGCTCCTGTCTGAGCAGCTGGTGGAGAAACTGTGCAACATTACGCCGACAACATCTTTTAATTCGGTCGGAAACTTTTCAGGCGGCAGCGACATTTTTAACCATCACTGCATGCAGATAGCATGCAGATAGCATGCTATGCTATCAATATTACTAATGCATAAACAGTGATACAGCTATGCTAACACTAGCTCAGACTCCTGCTCCTTCTCTCCTCTCAGACTCTCCGAGCAGGACTGATTTTTCAATAAAAATTCAAACTCTTAAAGCTCATCTGCTCTTATTCCCACATTCTCCTCCCTCCACCAGAACTCATCTCGCAGCGCGGCAGCCAGCAGAGTGAATATCTGCTCAGAAAGTGGAGGCTTTATTGAAATCGCAGCTTCTTCCCGCCGAGTGGCAGCGAGCCGCTGAATTGAGTATCATCTCCTGAGGATTCCTGAAACGCCTCCAGTCACGTCCTCCCAGGTGAGGAGAAGCGGGGACGCTTTCCATCTTTCAGTGGTGGTGGAGGTCGGTGCGACGTCCTCACTTCAAAGTATTATCATATTCACAGTCTCTGTGTCTCTCAGGACTTAAATGTGCCGCTTCAACCGCACTAAAAAGCGCTGTGCGGTGGCTCAGCGGCCGGTACGGTCACCTCACAGGAAGAAGATCCCGAGTTAAACCCGACCCGGCAAGTTAGCGCGTCCTGCCCGCCTGGATTTCCTCCCGCAGTCCGAGAACATGCAGGTAAGCTGAAGTGGAAACTTTAAATTGCCACTCGGTGCGCTCTGTCGGTCACGTTTCTCTGCTCTGCGACGGACTGGCGGCTGGCTCCCCCAATGCATGCTGGGATTTGACTTCATCTGTGGTGAGCAGTTTAGATATGGAGGGACGTCTGTCATCAACCAAGACATGACGAGTTTCAGTCACTGCCCTCGATCACAAGAACTTAGAAGCTTAACGTAACTAATGAGGACCAAGAGTTGAACAACCAGGAGCTTTTTCCTCTCATAGTTTCTGTGCCAGAGAGGAAACCTCGTGAATGGAAGATGTAAAACCGTTAAAAGAGCTCGTTGAGGCAGAGACTGATCTAATCCAGCCTCAGACTCTGGTCTGAGATCCTTCTTGTTTAACCACAACTGGAAAAAACACAAACAGACAAAAACTCAACGAATCATCTTGGATTTTCTTTCCTCTCTAAAATCCTTTAATTCAGTGAATTTTTGAGAAAGATCCAGAAACAGCAGCTGCAGCAACGCGTTCAAAGCCAGCAGACAAAAACATCATTTCACCTCGCAACATCGCGACGCTTCAAGTCTCTTTTTCTCTCCACTGTTTCCAACAATCAGCAGCTCTGGTTCGGTCGGAGAAAAGCTCATAATTCACTGAGTTAGATGTGGGAAAGAAACACAGACAGGGAGGTCAGGCATCAGAGAGGCAGCAGAGACTCAGAGTGTGTCCAGACAGAATATTTTTACATTTCATATTCTCCAGTTCAGAGACATCAAATAAAATCAAACCCAGTCTGAGAGACGTCTCTTCCCCTCAAGCTGCTTCCAGACAACAGGACACTGGATTATTATGAAAGACTACAGAGCCTCACGGTGACGAGGCGTGCTGATGTTTGTGTAGACTGATGATAGACGAGCATGTTAGCATGTTAGCATGTTAGCAGTCATTATTTTGGAGCTGTCTGCTCATAAACCAGCTTAAAACTAAACGAACAACCTGAGGATCACGACAGTTCATCCTCAGGGGGTCATGAAGGTGTGAGCGAAATATCATCCGGTAACTGTCGAGATAATTTCACTCAGGACGAGAAATAAAAGCGTCACAGAGATGAGAAGGAAGGTTCATCCTGTGGGGATCATGAATATCTGACAGCGTCCCTGCAGCCCGGCTGCTGCGTGGCTCTGTAACATTTATCTGTTTTGGCTTCTACTTGAATGAAACCGCCGTTAATGAAATCAAGACTTTCTCCAAATATTTCACGGTGGAATCCTTTCGAGGAGGTGAAGGGATTATTAAACCTCTTAATGCCAAGCAGATTAGCGGCAGCGGGAACTCAGAGTGGATCAGAAAACACGGAGGCTTCTGACCAACATGTGACCAAACAGAGCGGAGACAGAAAGGCCCGTCTGTAATGGTCCGTCTCAGTAAAAGCAGCTCTGCAATTAAGGAAATAAAAGTCCTGCTATCAGGAAGCACTCCGACTAGAACTGCACACGTCACAGGAGGAGATGTAACCGTCGACCTCCCGATGTTACAAACACACCATCCACAGTCTCCACAGGCCTGCTGCTAACGTCTCTAACAAACAGATGAATGTATGCAGACATTAAATAAGAAATGCAGCTCTGAAATCTACAAATGTCAATTTAATTATTTCACAAACAAACAGTCTGACATTTGGAGAAGATTGATATCACCGTCAAAGCCTCGACAGCCAGCTCGGGGAAAGACTTCACCGATTAACAAGTTCTATTAATCTCCAAACCCGACGGGCCGACGTTCAACGGGCCTGCGAAGCCAGCAGGTGTCCGGATAACGGAGAGAGACAGACTGTAGAATAATCTATATTTAAATATTTTCCTCCAAAAGGAGGAAGCAGGAAGTTTAAACCTGTGCTCTTCAAAATAAAAGTCTCTGCATCCCGACGTGAACGTCCGTGACGGACGCTTGGCAGCGGCAGGGATGAGCTCACTGTCCAGACACCTGATTCGATTTAAAAGGTCTGAAGTTAGATTCTCTCCAGGAAACCTCAAAATGAGCCAATCAGTCCGTCAATCAAGCCGAGAAAAGCCGCGGTGACATTTTCAACTCGGAGCTGCTGAACATTATTCAAAGTTTGTGAAATCAGGTCACGAACACAAACAGGGCAGATAAATATGAACCTCTCCTCTCTCTGAATTCATTCTGGATCCTCGTCTCTCTCCTTCTCTTGTTTCTCCTCATTTCCTCTCCTCCTCTCCTCTCCTCTCCTCCTCTCCTCTCCTCCTTGTTATCTCTCCACTCGTCCGTGACATCTCTCGCTGCGTTCTGTCGCTCCGTCTGTCGCCCTTGGATGATGGATGGGGTGATGGACGCTCGGTTGCCACGGTAATTTGATGGATGGTTTAGCAACTGATACGAGCGCCGAGAGAGCACACCAACACACACACACACACACACACACACACACACAGACACACACTCTCCTCAGCAGCGTATGCGGGTCCTTGACTTTGAGATCAACAGACCTCAGACAGTCAGTCGTCCCTCCACAACAAACGCTCCTGACCCGTGGCTGCGGCGCCGCACATCTGTCCAATCATATCATCACTTTTGCTGACGACACCGGCGTGATAAAGTGAGACGGCACGAGAGCCGGAGCGAGGATAACAGTCTCTCTGTCAATGTCAACAAGACAGAAGAGATGACTGCTGATTGCTGAGGATTGAACTGAGGCCAGCAGAAGAAACGTTAATCCACAGCACCTCGTCTATAATCCTCTGAGAGTCTGTTTTTGTCATGTGAAGTGGAAACACTGCGAGTGGATGAAGCCGTCCAGCAGTCGTACGTCTGCTCTCACACTCTGTAACGCTTTACGGCACTAAGTCACACAGCAACAACTATTTCACTGATTCTGGTGAAACTGGATCAGATTTTATGGAGAAAATGTTTCCTGGTTTGTTAGCCGGGCTGCCCAGACTCTGAGCAGAAGAATAAGACGAAGACGAAGACGAAGAAGAAGAAGACGAAGAAGAAGAAGAAGAAGAAGAAGAAGAAGACAAAGAAGAAGAAGAAGAAGAAGAAGAAGACGGAGAAGAAGAAGAAGAAGACGAAGAAGAAGACGAAGAAGAAGACGAAGAAGAAGAAGAAGAAGAAGACGAAGAAGAAGAAGAAGAAGAAGAAGAAGAAGAAGAAGAAGAAGAAGACGAAGACGAAGACGAAGAAGAAGAAGACGAAGAAGAAGAAGAAGACGAAGAAGAAGACGAAGACGAAGAAGAAGAAGAAGAAGAAGACGAAGAAGAAGACGAAGACGAAGAAGACGAAGAAGAAGAAGAAGACGAAGAAGAAGAAGAAGAAGAAGACGAAGAAGAAGAAGAAGAAGAAGACGAAGAGAAGAAGAAGAAGAAGAAGAAGAAGACGGAGAAGAAGAAGAAGAAGACGAAGAAGAAGAAGAAGAAGAAGAAGAAGACAAAGAAGAAGAAGAAGAAGAAGAAGAAGACGGAGAAGAAGAAGAAGAAGACGAAGAAGAAGACGAAGAAGACGAAGAAGAAGAAGAAGAAGAAGACGAAGAAGAAGAAGAAGAAGAAGACGAAGAAGAAGAAGAAGAAGAAGAAGAAGAAGAAGAAGACGAAGAAGAAGAAGAAGAAGAAGAAGACGAAGAAGAAGAAGAAGAAGAAGAAGAAGAAGAAGAAGAAGACGAAGAAGAAGAAGAAGAAGAAGAAGAAGAAGAAGAAGAAGAAGAAGAAGAAGTTTCAGGCCATGGAAGAATGCTGATGGAGCCAGTGTCGTGCCAGAACAGGAGCTGCGCTAACAAGCAATGTAACCGGGCTCAGCAGCCTCTACGGACAGAACGGCAGAGGAGAAGAGAAGAAGAAGAAGAAGAGGACGTGGGTTGATGTGTAAATATGCTAATTTCAGCTCATTTCTAATGCTAACGTCTAAAGAAGACGTGGAAGAAAAATAGAAGCACACAGACGGTCCTGGACGCTTCCTGTACAGTCCAACATCACCGCGGTTACTAATAGTCTGCGGCTGTGTTTGTCTTTGAAGGTGCAGCTGAGGATGAACCCGCTTTGATAAATGAGGCTTTATTTAGCCAGAAACCAAAGAGCAAAGGAAGAAGTCTACATCTGTGCACTGTGACTGCCTGCATGCAGGAAAACGAGTGTTTATCACGTCTATGGATGCACAGCTGTGCACTATTTACAGCAATAAATCCCACACACACACATTTACATGAAGAAAGCCCCCAAATCAGCCACGACTTCCCTTTAAGAGCCAACGGTGGCACACCTGAGCTGACTGACGACGCGTTCCACCACAACAAGAACAATGTGACCATCAGAGAGAGCGGCGAGGGCCGGCACGCGTGACGCGGCCAGGAAATGAGAGAGACGAACGGTCCAACGTGAATTATCGGGTTATTATTTTTGAAGCAATTCATTATTCTGCAAACAGACACTCAGCTGAACTCATCGTCTGTGTTTCAGTGCTGCAGTTACAGTCGAACTGGATTATTCTGTATTCTTCATAAAGATGTATTCATGAGGCGCTCTGCTGAGGTCCAGACTTAAATATCTCAACAGCTGTCGGATGTATCGTGACTCAGACATTCACGTCGCCCAGAGAAAGAAGCCGCATGACGCCGCGGTGAGGTCGCGTACGTCATACGTGTGTTTCCTGTATTTTCTCACATTGTGTAACAGTCAGCTGAGCTCATCCATGCAGGACGATGAATGAAAGGCTGTGTCTGCCTCGAGCAGGTCACCAGGCGTCGCCGGTCTTTGTCCTCACAGGTGTCCCCATTAAATGAGGACAGGGCTCACACATTTGTCCCAGCATCCCATCAGGACGTCTTTGTCCTGACAATCACACTGATTTGGACGAGTAGCTCGCAGGTGCAGCCGCAGAATGACGGCACTCAAACGCACAACAGAGGAATTATGCCGTTTTTCTCTGTTCATGAATTGAACAACTTAAGTGAGCAACAAAAGTCAAATCATTCCTCCTCCACATGAAATCATTTTGAATATTATAAAGTTTATTGAAGCTCCTCCGTGTTCGTCTCTTTATTCTGCGTTAAACGATGAATCGGTTTGTTCAGCCGTCGACTCTGAACGTCGGATTTAATCTGTGTTCTTACACTTTGGTCAAAGTAACGGCCGACACATAAAAATCAAATGTTAAAGTGACCTTTATGATTCTGACCTGCAGTGTATTATCATTACATTAATGTGACCTTTATTATCATTATGGGATGTTAATGTGACATTTAATCGCAGAAAAGTAAAGATGAACTCGCCGATTCAAACTTTCAGCGCCGCCGCATTTATAACGTTCATGTAACGTTCATGTAACGTTCAACCAACTGACGCAGACGCCGCCTGATTTTTTAATGTTATTAATAATCGATGAATCTATTGATCAGTGACTGGATTAAAGCAGGTTTGTTAACAATGAGCTGAACTAACCATTCCTCCAGTTTCCATGGTTACCTCCAGTTTCATATACACCCACACTCGTTTGCATCATAAAGCGACGTTATTATATAAAACCAACAGGACGTTTATTAGATTTTATAACCACAATGTGAGATTAAACTAACAAGACGTTTATTCTGTAGCTCCGATGTAAGATGAGCAGATTAAATGATTAAAGTGTCATTTGTTAATCTGATTACAGCTTCATTACAGAACATTAGAACGAGGCAGCGTCGTCATCAAGCGCTGACGTGACCTGATGAATATTCATGAATATTAACAGACGCTTTCCTCTGTGTCAGATAATCCCGAGCGTGCTGTAATCTCTGCGCTCTGTCTCTGAGACTGAAACCTGCTCACGTCCAGATTACAGCCGCGATTAGCTGCGAGACAAACAGCAGCAGTCTTTCTGTCGCTGACGGGCGGAGATGAAGGAATAACGAGCTAAATGGATGCAAGATGGAGGTTTGATAGAAGCGGGAGCTGCTCAGTGGGTCATCGCACGCTGTTTGTTTGTGTGTGCTTTTCTTCTCTGTCACTTTAATCTTCCCTGAAGGGAACGAGGCTCATTACAGGAACAAAGATCCTCACAGAGACACATTACACTGACAACAGAAAGACAAACAGCTGTTTGGGGAAGGAGGTGAAAAGAGAAATGTGAGCCGACGCTGACGGCTGGAAGTGTCCCAGCCTGACTGAAGATCTGTGTGAAGCTTCAGCACCATGTTGGATCTGAACTCAGTTTCAAATCATAAAAGCTGTTTAAAGTGTGAAAGCCGTCGTTTGTCAGCTTGTCATGTTCGAACACTCGACTGTCAGAACATGGAACACTTCGAGAACTTTAAAACAGCAGGAATAATACAACGACAACATGAACTGAAGTTTGAATTTTTATTAACTCAATAAGAGTTCATGTTGGAGATACTTTGACGGCAACCAGATGTTGACTGAAACAAGACAGGAGGGCAACCTCGTCAACACGTCAATGAAACCGGGAACACACAGCGTAGAAACCATCCTGACCGCCACGTAACAACCTTCAAACACGAACTGAAATCCAAGAAAACAACCCAAAACTGCTGCAGCTCATCTGGCAACTCCCTAAAAAAACCAAGCAACCAGCTAACAGCAGCAACAAGAGCCGAGCAGCACCACAGCATCGACCCGGCAGCCAGCTCGGTCGTGTCCGGCGCCCTCATCAGTCCACGTCTGTCAGCTCTGTTAGAACACGTGCATGTTGCTTTAACGGGTTAATCTTGGTTTAATCTGTCTGGAAATGTAACACAGAGAGGCGGTGTGGACTTCATGCGGTTCAGAACGTCCATTAAAAGACGAAGACGAACAAACACGGTGCCACCGAGCTTTGCTGAACGCCTTTTATCACCTCAGCAATCAACATTAGCAACAAGCTGCAGCAGACGGCAACGTCACGTCCTCGAACGCTCCCTGCATCGTGAGCTACACGTCCAGATTAAAGCGGGAAAACAAGCCAAGTTTCATCATTTCTGCGTTTCTGGGAAATCTCCAGGATGCTTTTCTCCGAGTGCGGCGTGAGGAGGATGGAGGGATGAATGTTTCCGTCAGAGGATGGAGGGATGAATGTTTCTGTCAGAGGATGGAGGGATGGATGTTTCCGTCAGAGGATGGAGGGATGGATGTTTCTGTCAGAGGATGGAGGGATGAATGTTTCCGTCAGAGGATGGAGGGATGAATGTTTCCGTCAGAGGATGGAGGGATGAATGTTTCCGTCAGAGGATGGAGGGATGAATGTTTCTGTCAGAGGATGGAGGGATGAATGTTTCCGTCAGAGGATGGAGGGATGAAGGGGGGATGAATGTTTCTGTCAGAGGATGGAGGGATGAATGTTTCCGTCAGAGGATGGAGGGATGAATGTTTCCGTCAGAGGATGGAGGGATGAATGTTTCCGTCAGAGGATGGAGGGATGAATGTTTCCGTCAGAGGATGGAGGGATGAATGTTTCTGTCAGAGGATGGAGGGATGAATGTTTCCGTCAGAGGATGGAGGGATGAATGTTTCCGTCAGAGGATGGAGGGATGAATGTTTCTGTCAGAGGATGGAGGGATGAATGTTTCCGTCAGAGGATGGAGGGATGAATGTTTCCGTCAGAGGATGGAGGGATGAATGTTTCCGTCAGAGGATGGAGGGATGAAGGGGGGATGAATGTTTCTGTCAGAGGAAGCTGCTCTGCAAACAGACAGCAGCGTCTCCTCTGCCTTCGGGCTGAAACATGGATTTTAATGTGAGAGCTGCTGTAACGGAGACGCAGGCGAGGAGCCAGCGACGTTTGTATGGATGGAAATCTGCATAGCGCTGCTTCCTGGATGCTGTTCAGACACTCCGGCTCTCAAACACAGAGTTGTAGCAAATGTTGGCTCCCGACGTGACTCATGAATTATCATGGTGTGTCACAGCGTGAGCTGAATCTCATGCCATGTGTTAACGGGAGCCGAGCATTCATCAGCGGAGATCTGAAGCTGTTTCATCATCACGGCCTCTGACTTATTCAGAGGGACGTTCATGTCTGCACGAGCGCCTGCTGAGAAACCAGCTGATGACGTCAACGTCGCCGTCTCTCTCTGACTTTTTGTTTTCATGTCGTCCTGCAGCCTGATTGAGGTTAAACTGATCTGCGGCTTCGTTTGCTGTTGGGTTGTTCTTGATTTCACGTCCGTGTGTGGATCCATACTCCATCATCAGCAGACAATGAAAAGAAAGTTTTGTGCTCAGATGATTCAAATGAATTCACTCGTGGCGTCTGCAGGTGGAGCGAGGCCTCATTAAAGTCTGAAGCTCTCAGTCGGATCTTAAAACTGGACCAGGAGAGTCTGCAGCATCTGGAGTCATGATGGATCTGACCGTGGATCGTGGAGGTCTGCCCTCCGTCTTCAGGGCCCTGCTGCAGCCTCCTCACCTCACCCTCACACACGTCTCGGACACTGCGATGAATGAATGAATGAACACGGTGCATGCTGGGACTGGAGATCATCTCCAATGAGCGTGTTTGGAAGAGGCTTAATGTGTCTCGGTAATCTCTTGGAGCTGTGAGTGTATAAATTGCCAAGTAATTCGTTAATCTCTCGTATCTCGGACACATCAGCTGTAAGCGCGTCTGCTGGGGAACGAGAGCTCGTCGTCCATTCATCTGTTATCTGCAGGAGGCTGGAGGCCAGCTCCACACGGCACCAAGCGGGCACGCCGTCGCCTGCCACAACGGTATCAAACAGTGTGAACAGGTGTGTGTGTGTGTGTGTGTGTGTCTGGCAAGCAATCTTTCAAGTGAGCGCGCTCTGCAGTGTGTGTGAAGCCGGCTCACACACAGGATCACTGCTGGATCGCTGCACCGTGCACATAACTGCTTATATCCACCGGGCACGGCCGCGATGCGTTCTGGCTGCCGGTTCTGACCGCCGGAGCTCAGCGCCGCCGCTCGAGACAATGATTGTGATTTTCACGAGCTGCGGCTCTGCAGAGGATCCGACGAGCAGCACCGAGCAGCACCGAGCAGCACCGAGCAGCACCGAGCAGAGAACGAATAAAAGACCGGAGGGGACGATCTGACCACATCCAAGGAAAGATCACCAAGTCTGAGCAAGACAACAAAACACGACAGACGAACACGTCCAGAGTCATGAGAGAAGAAACTTCCTCCTGAAGCCACGAGACGTCATCTGCTGAATCCTCCAACATGGAGACAGATTAAAGTCCGAAATGACCCGCGGACACGGAAACACGTTGTTAAAGTTCTGTCTGCTGCTCTGACCGTCACACCTGCCTGGAACAGAACCAGCGAGCGTGTTCGCTTCATTCACGTCTGAGGAAGTCAAATAATAAATATATTCAACGACTGAATGTGGAAAGGACAAATAATAAAGATTAATGTATTCATCACACACACACAACACACACACACACACACACACACACACACACACACACACACACACGGTGACTGGTGATGCTTATAAATGACCCAGATATGATTTGTCATTAAAACAGCATTTCACCAAAATTATCTTTCAGTAACAAGGAGACACAGACGGGGTGTGTGTGTGTGTGTGGTGTGTGTGTGTGTGTGTGTGTGTGTGTGTGTGTTGGAGTGCTGTCCTTGAGTTTCTGGCAGACGAGATAGATGAGCAGTAATTACAGTGATAGAGAGATGATCGGAGGAGGGGAAGGAGAAGAGGAGGAGGAGGAGGAGGAGGAACAAGGTCGTGCATGTATTTGTCCTTGTATGGTCGTACGGACGCGTGCGTGTGTGCGCATATTTCTGTTTTAAGCGTCGCGGTTGTTAAAGGATGACGAGATATCAGCCGCAGCCAGACGCCAGAGCTTTGACTTTCAAATCAGAACCACAGCAGACCTGAGAGACGTGACGAACACACCGAGGAAACGGGCCGGGCAGCCGCAACATTTTAACAGACCGGGTCCAAACCTGAGCGAGGACTGATGGGAAGTTCAGTTCTGTTTAGACTCACCAAGAAGAGCCGGCTCGTTTGTGAGCGACACCTCGTTATTAAAGACGGTTCTCTGTAAATGGAATGAAAGCGACCGGATACAGACAGTTTATTTCATAAAAACGTTAAACTAATAAAAGGCACAGGTGGTAAAACGTTGAGCTGTCTGGGAGTCCAAAGAGTCGGCTCACTAAGAAGAACTGAACGTCCCATCGCTGACGTGAAGCTCGGCTTAATGTCCCAACACGTACACGTGTTCACGCGGCTCAGCTGGGAGGAGAGGAAGTAATGAAAGTACGTCGACCTCCGTTCAGAAGTTAATTATCTCCAATCTCAAGACAGCAGCCTGTTATCCGGAGTTCACGTCTTAATTACCGTGTTATCGTGAGATAACAAATCCTGCTATCAGACTTAATTAGATCATCCGGAGACATTAAAGTGTTATCTGGAGATTTAGCCTTCAGAGATTTGGAGTCACCCGTTATCTCGACGCGGGAACTGCTGCTCATTTGTAGCATTTAATTAAGATGCGATCTGCAGATATCAAACGTTGTTTTCATGTTTGGTTTTATCAGGACGTCACGCTGCGTTCGAGACCTCCGCGATCAGGAAGTCTGAACTCGACTCGTGGAGTTCATGATCATCAACTTTATTTCAAACACGTTATTTCTGCCAAATAATACAAATATATGTTTTTGAGTGTAAAATGAATTCCTGCTACCAACCAATTAAAATCAGCAGATTAAGATCATGAACATAAACTCAAATATTTCCAGACTCCCTTTAAAAATTCACAATTTTGATTTTAATGAGGAGAAATTTATAAAATTCATTCACGTCTTGTAACTTCAGCATGAAGTCGTTTCTTTAATAAAACATTTGACAAGACGTCATTGGAGACGCACACGAACAGGCGTGACGTGACGGATCGCCAGGACGTTCACGGCAGGTGTAAACAGGCTGCGAGATGAAGCCATCACGACTTCATCACATCCAACACGATGCGAACGCTAATGACTGCCGCTCACACTCCGAGTTTAACCCCAGAGCTCGGGATGTAATGACACCAGCCTCGCTTCGGAGGTGATCAGGGCTTAAAATGTGTCATCATGTCGAGATAACGAGCCGCCGCGCTTTGCGTTGTATCCACACAGGTTTCATTAGAGGTTTCTCTCTCAGCCGCGAGACAAACGGGAGTCCCGGAAGACGGGAGAGCGGGAATGAGAGAGGAGGAGAAGAAAAGAAGAAGAAGGCAGAATCAACATTTGGTATTTTGGTACTGAGATCATTAAGTCAAGATCAGAAGGGAAGTCTGTTAAAGAAAGAAATAAGAGCAGCAGAAAAACAACATTTCTTATCTCGAGAGAAGCAAATAATTAAGTCAGGATCATGATAAGACTTTATTTGACTTATTGTTTTCATTGATGAAGTTTTTAAAGTTTCCCCCGTGTTGACTGAAGCTGCGTTAAACTCACCGTGACGCCGCCGTCCGTCTGCGTCTCCTTGTAGGTGAAGTTACAGACGGCCCAGGCCAGGTAGTACGTGGACATGCGCGGCGTGCGGGCGAAGCGGTTGGTCACCCAGCCGTCCTCGTCCGCCAGCGAGCTGCTCTCCACGGGCATGTTGGACAGCGAGGTGTACTGCGGGTCGTGGCGGAGCGCGAGGGAGAACGTGGCCTTGTAGACGGGCTCGTCGAAGCAGGGGAAGGCTTTCCGGGCGTGGATCGGACTGAACTGAGTCACCGCCAGGTAGCTGCGAGAAAAAACAACAAATGAACTGTGTTAGCTTCTTAAACGTCTTCAAGTAGCTCAAGGAAGAACTGAAACCTGAACAAACATAAAGAATGCATCACTGAGGTCTGGAAGTCAGAACATCTGAACACAACTGAACTCCTCTGGGAGGTTTTTGGATCGACGAGAATGAGCCGACACCTTCTGGACGATGCTGATCATCAGAAACTGAAGCTGTTCTAGCAGCACCTCATGTTATTGTTCCCTCTGGGATTCTCTCCACCAATTGCTTTTGCAATCATGGCTGATTGCAAGACCCGAGAGGATTCATTTGTCGCCAGTCTGTGCAGCAAACCGACCAACCACTGGGCCACTTTGAGCCCCGGGATGACTTTTATCGTCAGCTCGTCAACCTTGCAACCCGTCCGCTATCGGCTGACACCTCTGGGGCAACAGTCTATGTTTTGGGGCTTCCGGCGTGCTCAGCGGATTTTCGGAAAAAGGATAGTGGATATCCAGACGAAGACGTCCTCTAAAAAGTCCGATTAGCAACTTGATATTTCACACAAACACACGTTGGGCAGCAGATACGGACGTATGAATGCACATAACTTAAGATAAGTCGAAGGATTCCAAGGTTGCATTTCGGGCTAATTCCTTCCGCCTCTTTCATTCTGCACACGGACGGCTGCAACCAAAGCCTGCCTGAAACACGACTGGTCAATAACACCGGGACTATAAACAGAAACCAGAAACACCTCCAATGCCAAAATCTCAGTCCCTCGCCTACAGACGCTGCATTCATATGCAGATATCTGTTATAGAGCTTATCGAGCCCCTGACTCACGCCGTCATGCTGCCCCGCAGCAAAACACACGTCACCTGCAGCTTACAGAAGTCCTGCAGGTTTTCACGGGCCTCTCAAACACGATGACCCGACTTATACAAACCTCCATCAGTCAGTCAGTCACTCATATCGCTGCACGCGACACGTTGTATCAAAGTCAAACCGTTTTGGATGCAGCGCGGGCAGTCAGCTGTCTGTTTGCTCCGCCATGATTGAAATCCAAATTATTGTTTTGAGTAAACATATATTCAGACAAAGCTACAGAATGTGAGACCTGTAATAAAGACACAGATGAATTCATGATGTGACGGCCGAAGAAAGGCTGGAAACACAAACACGTTTGGTCGAGCAGAGGAAACACGAGGGACTGGACCCAAACGCAGACACCAGCAGGCAGAGCCGATACAGACAATGATCTAATCCAAAACTCAAATGAAGTCCGAACACGGCTGAAAATCAACGACAGTCCATACAGCAAAGACCCAACAGAGTCCGAACACAGCGAGGTGAAGCAGACAACACGAGCGTGTAACTGTAACATCTTACAGATTACCAAGTTACAGTATTTGAGCTGAAAGGTCAGCGATGCGAGCCCGGGCGGTCTCCAACTTTGATGGTCAGTTATTTGTAAAAGTCTCCCATAATGAGGCGTCTGACCTTTAACTACGCCACGAAGGTTATCACAAAAAAAGAAAAACTCCTCACAGCAACAGAAACTCATTAAAACATCAGTTATTTACGGCTGACCCTCGTCACGGGTCACAGCTGCGAGATAAGACGAGCAGCCACTTTCCTCAGAGTCAGACGGAATCTAAAATACAGCGTGGCTAAAAGTTCGACAGGTTCATGGATGAATTGTGTCGTGACGGGCGAGAGGACGGAGTCCTGAAGGTCAGAGGTCAATAAAACACAAACACAGAAAAGCTTCGACAGAAATGAGACAACGCGGGTCGCTCAGAGGACGAACGCTCGCTCCCGTCTGAGCGGCTCACACAGCGAGCGCCACTCTGCTGATTCACGCCTGATCTCTGCAGGACTAAAACTAAAGCTGGTGGACGTGAACTCTGCCGTGCGTCTGAACAAGCCTGAGGTGACTTAAAAACTGTGTGTGGGTTCTAAAAACTGGAAGCACAGAGTAAACAGAAGCGACTCAGTAATGTCGTTAGTCATCATAAGGAAGCGGCCGAGGCCGAGCGAGGCTGCTGCAGCAGAACTCCTGCGTGTATTGAAATGAGCAACGCTGCTTCAGTTTTATTGCTTATGAATTCACTTTTCATTTCCAAGAGGAAGAGCTTTTTTCTTTTAAAAGTTATAATTCGGCTTTAAATCGGCGCTCCTCGTGGACTCCTCTTCCTCCTCCTTTCATCTCGTTGTAAGCTCTCTGCTCTCTCCTCTGTTGTCGTCTCCCTGCACCTTCTTTAATTTCTTCTTCCTCCAGCTCCTGGATCCGTGTGACGTCTAACACCTGAGTGGATCTACATGAAATGTGAGCGGACTGCGATGGAGCCGCATGCTTGTTAGTGTCGACCGTATTTCTTCCTGCAGATTAAACAACAAAGAGCGCGGCTGCTGTCGTACTTCATCTTCCACCTGCCCGCTCCGCGTTCTGTTGAGAAACTAATTCATGCATGTCGAGGCTCAGGTACGTTCTGCACACGCACAAAACGACGTGTAAATCCAACATTTCCATAAATCAGGCCTGCTCACCGATTTGTAGAAAAGGCTGTGAGCACGCGGCCGCGGTTTCAAGTTGAACATCTCAAGAAGCATCAACAAAAATCTGAGTGAAAAGACGCTCAGCTCTTTGTAGCAGGCTGTAAATGTTTATTTCTGCTGTGAAGTTTGAACATGGGGACTTACGGAGACCGACTGACTCCTGCAGCCAGCCTCAGGTGGGCGATGAGAGGTTTGCTTCACATTACAGTTATAATACATCCTGTCGATGGCTCCGTGTTTGACCCTGCATTAAATGTTTCAAAGCTTCAAAGTGCGGTTCTGTTTTAAATCCCGGCAGAAGAAGTGATTCTGTCACACAAAGCTGGCTTTTGTTTCAGTCTTTGAACGCTCCACACCTATCAAAGGGGAAATTTAAGGTGGAATCAGAGTTCGAGGGGTTAAAGGATAATCCTCTGAAGTCGGCCGTCTGCCGGCGGAAGACGTTTCTACTCGCTCGTATTTTTCACGATGGAAAAATAAAAAGCTGCTTCCACAGAGAGATAATCCAGAATAAACACGAGGACGTTCTCTGCTTCCTCCTGAAGTCTTTAAGCTGAGTCGAATGTTTTTACTATCGGAGCTTTGTTACGTTCGTCTGTCAGTCACCTGACACACGGCGGGCGAGGAAAGAAAAGTCCAGGAAGTAATCCCTCTGAAAACTTTGTTATCGCGCTCGAGTGTTTGTGGAGGAAGAGATGGAAAGAAGGAGAGAGGAGAGGAGAGGAGAGGAGAGGAAAGGAAAGGAAAGGAAAGGAAAGGAAAGGAAAGGAAAGGAAAGGAAAGGAAAGGAAAGGAGAGGAAAGGAAAGGAAAGGAAAGGAGAGGAAAGGAAAGGAAAGGAAAGGAAAGGAGAGGAAAGGAGAGGAGAGGAAAGGAAAGGACAAAGTGCAGGTGAAGAGGAGAGGAGAGGAAACGGAGGAGAAAGAAGAAAAATATCAGAAGCTGCCATGAAGCAGTAAATATTCAAAAGAAACGAGGCTGACTGGAGGAGAAAGATAAAGAGGAGAATAAGAGGAGTGAGAATAGAGGAGAAGAAGAGGAGCGAGGCGAGAAACGAATAAAATGAAAGACGATGAAGGAGAAAGAGAAATTAGAGGACCGCGAGGAAGAGGAGGAGAAGAAAAAGGAGGAATGAATGAAAATGTGCACTTAAAAGAGGAGGAGAGGCTGAAGGGAAGGATGAAGAGGGAGGAAGAGGAGCAGACTGACAGGAACAGGAGAGGAGATACAGGAAGGAAAGGAGGGAGGAGGAAAGAGGAGGAGAGAGGACACAAGGAAGAAGTGAAAGGATGGAAGGAGGAGGGATGAAACTGGGAAGAGGAAGAGGAATAAAAGAGGTATGAAAAGAGGAAGAGGAGAAGAAAACAGAAGAGGAGGAAAAGGAGGAGGAGAGAAAGTTAAGGTGTAGGAGGAGGAGCGAGAGGAGGAACAAGCAGGAGGAGGAGGAGGAGGAAAAGGTGGACGACAAAAGAGGCAGCGAGACGAAGAAAGAAAGAAACTGAAACAAGGTGTGAAGAGGTAATGATAGACGGAGGAGGAAGGGAGGAAGAGGAGGAGGAAGGGAGGAGGAGGAGGAGGAGGGAGGAGGTGAAGGATGGAAGGAGGCAGAAAACAGAGAATAATAAACAGAGGACGAGCGAGGCAGACAGAAGGAGGGAGAGAGAGAATAATGGAGACAGCCTGAGAGGGACGAGATAAAGAGAGAATCTATTAGAGGAGAGGACACACACACACACACACCACACACACACACACACACACACGCACACACACACACACACACACACACACACACACCTGCATCAAAGCTCAATAAAACCTCGATATTAACACACACACACACTCGACATGACATCCCGCAGGTTGCCAACAGTCGCCGCTGCCAAGGTAACGCTTGTTGTCACGGTAATCCTGATTGACAACCAAGCCTATAGTGTTGCCCCGACAACAACGACACGTAAACACACACACAAACACACACACACACACACACACACACACTCATGCATGAATTCATGCGGCGACGCTTCGCCTCGTCTCCCGAGCACCAGAAGACAAATGAAAATGACATCATTTCCTGCTGTAATGTTTGTCATTATCTCGTGTGGAGACACCACAGAAGAAGAGGACAGGCGTGTGACCGACACACACACACACACACACACACACACACACCTCATTCAGATTCAGCCATGTGACTGAAGGGAAACTGTTGAGTCAGGTGGTTTTCTGTGTGTGTGTGTGTGTGTGTGTGTGTGTGTGTGTGTGTGTGATTGTTTGTTTGTGTGTGTTTGTTAGAAGTGTGTGTTCATTTCTATATCTATTACACACACACACACACACTCATACACACCCACAGTGGACACACTGATCCCTATAAGTAACGTCTCAAATTGCAATTCACATTGCAAAGACTGCAGCAGTGTGTGTGTGTGTGTGTGTGTGTGTGTGTGTGTGTGTGTGTGTGAGTGTGTGTGTGTGTGTGTGTTGCTGCAGCTATAGTTTTACACAGGAAGCCGGTGAAGAGGCTGATTCATCATCTTTAGTGTAAAATATGCGACTGACGGAGGAGGAGATGGAGGAGGCGGAGCTTCGTTTGATCAGATTTCAGATCTGCTCGTTAAGGAGAGAGGAGACGACGAGGGGGCGAGGAGTGAGGAGGTAAGGAGGTAAGGAGGTAAGGAGGCTGTGGTTCTAGACGTGCGGCCCTCGATGGAAACAGTTTGTTCACAGTCAGACGAGACGTGAAATCAGTCGGCATGACGACGCACGGCTCGGTCCCCGTACGTCCCCGTAAGCACTGCTGCTCACACGGTCCCCGTATGGTCAATTAAACATGATTGAGTGTGTTCTAGAAATCACGTCAGCAACAGGTGAGCTGTTCCAGATGAAATGTTATTCGTCCCACGAGACTGCGAACACGCTAAAATAATAAATAACACACTAAAATGAAGCTGCATTAATCAATATTTTATTAACTGGAACATGTTCTGCTTGTTGCGGCTCATCGACTGTGCGGTTCACGGGTTGTAGCCGCAGCGGGCGGGCTGGTCGACAATCAAAGCCGCTGTGATGAAGTCAGTGCACAGGACCGGCTCGGCAGCCAACAGCAGACACAGTCAGAGACGAGCTGGTAAACATGAAGCGGTTAGCAGCTAAAGAGACAGATATTTCCCCCGGGAGACGGCGGAGACCAAAAAAAGCCTGACAGGAGAGAGAACATTGTTCTTCACGGGGACAGAACGCATGCTAATGTTGCAGCGCGTCTGTTTGCCTGCACGGCGGTCAGCTTAACGTCGGCCCATCCGGCAGCTGTGGAGATATTCCTCTTAGATCTGTGCGAACAGCAGCGTCTGAGTCAGATTCAGGTTCAGGTAAAGAGAGTCAGGCCGACCTCAGGTTTAAAACAACATCTTGGATTTGTGAAGACCTCTGTTACACACTGCACCTCCACCTCTCCTCCTCCACCTCCTCCTCCTCCTCCTAAAAGAACGAATGAATTTATAATGCGGCTCCAGTTGACTGCCATGTTAGATAGGTTACCCTCTGACAACACACTGCAGAGAGGCTGAGCGCAGTATTGATCTGAAACATCTCATCTCAACACTGGATTACTGTACCAGAGCGAGGCAGGCGGCGGAGATGAGACAGCAGAGAGGAGGTGTTGACCAATCAGCATCTTTCTACCCCACCATTAAAATAAAGACAGTCACCTCACCTTCATTAACCATCTGTCTCTCTCGGTATCACTCCGAACATCTCTGTTCCTCATCAAACCCAGCCTCGTTAGCAGCTTAGTGCTCCTCGTTAACAGTAATTCCTCTCCTCGTTACAGGCGGCTCAGCAAAAACAGCCTCAGTCTAATGAAGAAGTTCCACTCAGGACTGTGAGAGGGGAAACTGCACAGGCGGGTGTTTGGGTTTCTCTTACAAGTCTTGGCTCCAGGAAAGAAAAGATTTAACTGTGCAAACAGAAGTCGTGAACGTTCGGGGCGTCTCCGAACGCACCTGCCTGTTTGTGCAGCGATGGATAGATACAGCCTCAGCCAATCGGATCGCTGCTCTCACAGCGCTGAAATCTGAACCAATCACAGTCTCGGGTTTCTTATTTAATTTGTACGACGGTGACAGACGTAGAAAAATGAAACAGTCTCAGTTTTTAATCTACTGTATCTGATGTTCGGCTCGCTGTCACTGCCAGGCATCGGATGGCAGCTGGTTCCAGTCAGGTGACGTAGAAGGAAGACCAGGAAGGTAAAACAGACACAGGAGCCACGAGTCAGCACGGTCAAGTCATCTGACGTCACGTCAACGTTACGTCCAGCTGCAATATGTTAGTTACTTTCTTATTTTAAGTTACATCAAGTCATGTGACCAGCAGACAGCGGGTCAGTTTGACAGCAACAACATCAAACCATCTTCACATCATTTGCCATGAAGATCAATAGTCAGCTTAAACTGTGTGTGTGTGTGTGTGTGTGTGTGTGTGTGTGCTAATTAATTCTCCCCTCGCAGCATTAAGCGTTTAAGCTCAGCCTGAGGTTTATAGTAACTCTGGATATTAAACAAATCTCATACTGGACCATATGTGTGTGTGTTAGCATTAGCCACACTGCTGCATCAAGCTAATCCTTAAGCTAACAGTGAGCTCTGCACACACACACACACACACACACACACACACACACACACACACACAGTAGAAGTCTGCCATCTTGGAGCTGCTTTCTGGACAGAATCAGTATTTTTAACGGTCTGCGGCGGTCGGCGGTGCTGCCGCTCACAGAGGTGTGGATCCTCTGATGACCCTCCTCCAACCTTGCACAAACCCCGTAAGCACCGCCGCACATTCACAAATAATTGAGGCCATTCCAGAAGGCGGCGTCCGCGTTATCAGGATGAAACCTCCTGAAACTCTTTATTGTGAGAAACAGACTTTAACAGCCAAGGACGTTCACAACCGGAGAGATTCAAAGACTTTGCGCTGATTCTCTGCTGCTCTCAGGCCTTGAACGGTTCCTGCTGTTCACGCTGAAAATCTGTTTTTGAAATTTAGTCTGCAGGAATTTGAGTTGATAAGAGTTATTTCAGAAGTATTGCTTCTGTCCTGTATAAAAACAATGTGTCAGATTTTCACTGCACGGTTATCGTGGACGAGTTCGAGGTCACGTTATCACGATATCTACGCAAAGCAAAGACAAATTCATCTTTAAGTTTTATTGTGTGTTTGTCTGTTTTCTGGCAGCTGAATTACACACACACACACACACACACACACACACACACACACACACACACACACACACACACACACACACACACACACACGTCCTGTACACGAGTTCAAAAAGAAGTATATCACAGGGTGGGAACCACACATGTAGAACAAAAACAATGTTTTTTAAAATTTTGCAGTTATTGTCATTATTATTGTTATTTTTCATCAATCTACGACTTGTTTGTCGTCTTCTGGAACTTTTCTTAGGCAGCCACAATGTGTGAGTTACTGACTGAAGGTGACTCGTGATTCGGATGCTTGCTCCCAACAGGAAGTGTGATATTTCCCCTGAGGGACGCTTAAACACACATTCATCACTCCGTATCTGATAAATGAGGAGTGTTGATAAGAAGAAAGGAATTAAGAAATAAAAGCGTCAGCTGTGTGTTTTAACTCCGATCTGTCCATTTTTCTCTTGACGTTCTTGTTTTCTGTGTCAGTGTTTGCTGTCCTCACTCATCCTTGCCGAGAGGCAAATCCAGTCGCAGCAGCTCCGCACAGGTCAGAAATCAACCGCTTCTGCACAGATCACTGATAATATGCAACTTTCAAGTCACATCTCAGGGACGTTTTTGGGCAAAGAAACAGAAAAATCTGCAGCGTGAATCAATCGAGGTTCAGCAGCACTACAATGTCTGCGGTGATGGTGGAAGGAGTTTTAGGAGTTTCCAGTTCTGGGTGAGGAAAGACGGCGACTCTGTAAGATCTCATAGATCATCTGCAGACGTAAAGGTTCTTTATTTTGTTTCATATTCCAGCTTTCTTACATGTCGAGTCATGTAGATTCCACCGCTGACTCTGATGATTAGTATGTGTCATTTTGATTTGCCGGTTATTCATCAGATTACATATTATGAACCTTTAAATGTGTTAATTTGTCTTTCTCATGATGTTTCTGGACACATGCATATTTTTTCCATTTCTTCGTGCTCACACGTCAAACCAAAACAAACTGTTATCGTGATTTTTCCCTCCTCACGTGGAAAATGTGTTTTCGTGTCTTATGTCTAAGAAATCAGGTTGCACCACGTGGACAGTGAGCATGTTTCAGTCAGCTGCAGCATTAAACTTTAACTAACAGGTTGTTGTGTTGTGATCGAGCTCTGCTGGTCCATCAGCTGCTGGATTGATCCATTATTGATCCAAACAGCAGCTAACAGTGAATATGGGAACACTGATGGTGAAGACATGCAGAGAACAAACCTGACGGTAAAGAATGACAGGAACCTGTTTCCAAGTGTTCAGTCTCAGAGTCAGTCTCAGAGTCAGTCTCAGAGTCAGTCTCAGAGTCAGATATATATTTCTTATTTGGGGCTCACATCATCATCCTTCAGCTGATTAAAACAGCTGCTGGAAACGTTATATAATCAAAAATGGAAATTTATGTCATTGCTTTAATTAAACAAGACTGAGCTGAATCAGAGGAAGCTAATGAAGAAACCAACGATGCACAAAAGCTTTGTTAATATTAGGAGAGAAATAAATCAAGTTAATCTGGTGATTTCAATAAGTTAGCACTTTCTTTGACTTGGGTTCGTTTCTGAGGTCCGACAGAGTTTCAGTGTTTTTGATCTCTGACTGAAACTCAGCGAGTATTTACTCTGATTACTCTGAAAGAAGAGTAACTTACAGAAATCTAATTATCTTGTCTACACTTGAGTGTTTTAACTGATATGATATTGATATGACTATTATATTATATATCATATCAATATAATATATGATATTGATATGACTCGGAGACGGGATTTTTGTTTTGTTCACTTTTGTTTCTGTAATGTAACTACACGGATTGTCGTTCACTGTATTGTTTAATTTCCTGATTTTAAAATATACATTTTTAAAGAATAAATGAATGAAACAATAAATATTTAAATAAATGATGTTAAACCGTCCATAACGTCTGAAAGGTTTCAAATCTTTTAACCAGTTTTGTCTTTAAGTCTGTTTTAACAAAGACAGACGGATCTTTGTTCAGGTGACTAATCTGTGGACAACAACATCACATCGACATCTAATAAAGTGACAGTTCCCTCTCACATGATGGAGATCTGCTTTGTTAAACTGTCTCGCTGTTCTTTGTTGTTATCCGTCATCATTACGAGTCTCCTGTACAAACACAGCGCGCTCTGCTCGGCTCATCGATCCGTCAGGCGTCTCTCACAGTTTGATGACATCAGTTTGTTCAATGCAGAGCAGAACCACGTCCCAGTTAGATAACAAGAACTCCTGAGCCGCTGTAGTGAAACTGCCGAGTCATTTCAGTTCAGAGTTGGACTTTGTAAAGGTCGTGGATTTGAAATGATGGAAAGAAAACAGATTTTTTAGTTTTCTTCTTCATGACTCAGCTCGTTACATTCAGTTCTCTAAATATTTTAATAATATATTATCAGGTTCAGCGTTTCTTCAGTGGAATCAGTCTACAAATTTTCTTTTTGCAGACGACACTGTTGTCTATCTCAGTGATTAGTGGAGCCTTTCACTGGCTGCACGGAAACAAGTTAAAGAAGAGAAAACAGGAAATAACGAGCGAGCAGCTTCTGAAAGCTGCCAATGAATTCTACATTTCGTTTGTTTAATTACAGGAAGGTGCTTCGAGAAAACGAGACATTTTCAGTCAGTCAGTTAAAAGTCTGGCAGACTGACCAGGGAATATATCAATAATCAATATGTGAATACATTTTTCCAGATCTTGAAAACATAATTTTTGATTGCAATGTTTAACGTTTGCTGTTTGGAGAAAGTTGATTTGGATGTTAGAGATATTATGATGGAAATGCTCTGAAGATGATATTTTCTGGGCGACTCGAGCTCACTGATAAATCTTTTAGAAGATTGCTGCCCTCGAGCTGTGAACCTGACTCAGCTGCATTTTGCTGGAGGATGTGCAGAGTACTGTGTTCATAATATTTATCAGTCAACCCGACAAAAGGACCGAGTCCTTCCGTACACGCTGCCTCAATAATCACTAATAACAAAGGCACAAAACACAAGCAGTGTTTTATACAAAAGGCAGACTCAGTACAAACCTCACAGTCCAACGAACAATGAATGAGTCTTTATTTCAATAATAACAAAAGGATCTCAGGAAGCCTCTTTGTCTAACGGAGAAGCAGCGTCAGAGTTTTTTACTTCCTAGCAGTCCGTCCAGTCCGCCGCTGTCGTCTCCGAGTCTGGAGGTGGTTTGACGGTTCAGTCAGAGGATGAGTTGGAATAATCTGTTCTATTGAGCGCTGCGGGCATGAATGCTGCTTCAATGCTGTGTTTTTCTGAGCCACCTCTTCAGGTCAGCCTATGAATTGTGCATCGCACAGGGTGAGGAGAAGGCAAGTGACACTGGACATCGTCATTGACCTCGGCCTCAGCGCATGAATGGCATCCACAAACTCTGCAATTAAAGTCTGAGGACATCCTTCATGAAGGAATGTGCGGCACCTTGTTTACGAGTTTATTCTGCAGTGACAGTGAAGGCTGAAAGCTCTGCGCTGACACTCTGCCCATGTGCTACATATAACAGGAAGGCTGGAATAAGTGTAAGGAAACCACTTATTGTTGGCAGACTGTTTCGCCCCTCCAGGGGCAAACAATCAATTACAGACTTTTTGGGGTAGTTGCCAGGAGTTGGCAAACTAATGAGCGTCACTCACGGGATGGACGGGTCTCACACTGGTGAGCAGGTGCACCACCAGCACCACCAGCACCAGCAGCACCAGCACCAGCAGCAGATCCCTACACTGTAAAAAATGTGATGACCATATATAAGTATATTAAAGTTTGTCTGAGAGAGTCGAAAGGAGCCAGCTGAGGTTGAAGCGTTCAGGACTTGTCCAGCTGACAGGAGACCTCAGGGCCAGACCCAGAACCTGCTGGAGGGGCTACGTAGGCCCGTCTGGGCTGTGAACGCCTCAGGGTCGCCCAGTAGAAGCTGGGGCTTATGGGAAACCTGCTGCCGCAGCCGGCCGACCTCGGGTGAGAGGAAACGGGAAGAGTCCTTACATGGTCGCGGCTTCGCTCCTCTGTCCAATCACAAGAGAGCCCTTCTGATTTCATCAATTAGCTCTGACTTTGTACAATCAGCGGATCAGACATTGATAAACACGTTCCGTCCCCGTGGCAACAAACACACACAGACACGAACTCCAGCGTGAAATAATAAATGTATCAGCACACAGTCTGTTTCCCATCAGCACCGCGGGGAAGAAATCTGATGTGGAAACAACGCTGCAGCAGAGGCTTATGGGAAATTCATAAGGAGGGAGTGAGGGGTGTGTGTGTGTGTGTGTGCGTGTGTGTGTGTGGTCTGATACGCAACACACATTCACACATGCACACACACACTCTGAGCGGTGTGTGTGACTTAATCAATGTCGTGGATGTGAAGCGTTGACCTTTTCTAGTCGAACCACCTGCTGCTGCAGGAAAAATGAGTGTGTGTGTTTTAGTGTGTGTGTTTTAGCGTGTGTGTTTTAGTGTGTGTGTGTTTTAGTGTGTGTGTGTTTTAGCGTGTGTGTTTTAGTGTGTGTGTGTTTTAGTGTGTGTGTGTTTTAGTGTGTGTGTGTTTTAGTGTGTGTGTGTTTTAGCGTGTGTGTTTTAGTGTGTGTGTGTTTTAGTGTGTGTGTTTCGGTGTGTGTGTTTCAGTGTGTGTGTGTTTTAGTGTGTGTGTGTTTTAGCGTGTGTGTTTTAGTGTGTGTGTGTTTTAGCGTGTGTGTTTCGGTGTGTGTGTTTCAGTGTGTGTGTACCGTCTCTCTCTCTGCAGGGTGTACGAGCTCCTAAAGAAGCCCAGCAGCTCGTCCTCGATGGCGGCGTCGAAGCTCACGTTTAGCCGGTAAACTCTCATCGGCTTCAGCTCGCGGTGCAGCACCACCACGTACATCTGATTGGCCGGGTAGGGGAAGTGGCGGTGGATTCGCATGGCTCCACCCCCGGGCCTGTTAGGGGGACGGCCGCCGGCGCCGCCCTCTGCTGTGACGGACACCCGGTCCACCTGTAAGGGAGGAAGAAGAGGGAGTGCGGTTTGGTAACGCTGAATGAACCTTTGCATGATTACAGCTGAGCTGCTTCAGACCTGTGAGTCCTGCTCGCTCTGTGACACAAATCAAACGCACCCTTACAAACTGCACAAGAAACGTTAGCTCACGAACCGTGAGCGAGTGTGAACAGCGCCCTCTGTTGTTCGGCTCTGTCAAACTGACAGATTGTTGAAATAATGAAAGCCGTTACTAAGCAACACACGATTCACCGCCAGCTGTGGTTCGAACCTGTCGCCATGGTGACGTGACAGGGGATCACATTGCAGGCAGCCTCCGAAGAGAAAAGTCTGTGTGACAGTTGCATGAAAGCAGAAAGAGAGAGCGCGAGTGTCGATCAGTTTACCGAAGTTCATCCAGATTTCGTGGTGAGGAGAGTGGACCGCAGCACAGACACACAGAGCTCTCATCACGAGGCCCAGCAAGCCCGCACAGGTGGTTTCACTTACCCCGACTGATTAGAGCCGAGCTCACGCTGATGATGACGAGATTTGCTGGTAATTAAATAAAATGTCACCAAACTCGCCGCGTTAAAAGAAAACCATCAAAGAACGAGCCAGTCAAGCACCGCCATGTTCTCCGTGTCCGCCGTGTTCTCCGTGTTCACCGTGTTCGCCGCGTTCACCGTGTTCGCCGTGTTCTCCGTGTTCTCCGTGTTCTCCGTGTTCACCGTGTTCTCCGTGTTCACCGTGTCCGCCGTGTTCACCGTGTTCTCCGTGTTCGCTGTGTTCTCCGTGTTCTCCGTGTTCGCTGTGTTCTCCGTGTTCTCCGTGTTCGCTGTGTTCTCCGTGTTCTCCGTGTTCGCCGTGTTCACCGTGTTCTCCGTGTTCGCCGTGTTCACCGTGTTCACCGTGTTCGCCATGTTCTCCGTGTTCTCCATGTTCTCTGTGTTCGCTCTTTGGGCTCAGCCCAGCAGACTTTACAACAGCAGAACTTCTGGACCAGAATCAGCTCGTTTGAATGGATCACTTGATTCTGTTAATGTATCAAATAGATCTACATAAACTCAGCTTTAGTTACTAGTTACTCTTCAGATTACAGTTTTTCTGTCAAGTTAAAATCTAAATGTGTTGATTTTTGTGAAGACTAAAGTTCCTTTATGTGTTGATTAGCTGCAAAATACCCATAAATTCCCATAAATGTCCATAATTCCCATAAATTCCCAGTTTATCTTCCCATGGAAAGTTTCTGGGCCACCCTCGGTACGGTTGTCTAGTTTGAAGAAGTGTTTTGGTCACCTGACCTTCACATTTGTCTCGTGGCCTGTTTGCTCGCCTCCTGCACACTCTAACAGTGTCACAATATTAACATGAACACTGGAAGGGCAGCAGAGACGTCTGCACGTCACTCCTGCAAACATCACTAAGCACGAACGCTGAAGTTTGAGGAGAGGAATCAGAGGAACTGTCCTCCGAGATGAGCAGCGGTGCATGATGGGAACATGCTTGTTGGGTCTCTATCAGCAGATCCTCATTCAATCAAAGGCTGAGTGTGTGCGTCTGCATCTGTTAGCATGAGTGTGTGTTTGCTCTTTGATGAATGAAGTGATCGATAGGAACAGAGAGCCTGCTGACACAGAGAGGAAACGTCGGGGATTAAAGGGATGTTTTTCACGCTTTTCTGGTGAGTCAGCGAACGCAGCGCCACGCTTCGGGATGCCTTCAAATGCTCCTCTCAGCCAAAGCGCCTTTTAATTGCGTTGTTTGTTGATTGGTTTGATTTTCGGAGCCGAACTCGTCGCTGTCAGACATTGTTCCAGTTTGAAAACGGGATCTTTATTCACGGCTTTGTACGACGACACCGGCGCTGTCGTACTCGAGCGCGGCCTCAGGGACGCTTTAAAGGTCTCAGACAAAGAGGACTCTGGATTTTAGTTCAAGACCTTCACACAGTCTGATTTATCTGCTAACAATAAGTTCAAAACAACAGCAGGTCCTAAATAATTCAACGTAACATCTGCGCTCCATCCAAGAGAGTTTGTGAATATTAGCTATCTGAGCATGTTTTATAGTATCTGGTCTTGGTCTGGTCTCGGTCTGCTCTGAACTGGTCTTGGTCTGGTCTTGGTCTGGTCTTGGTCTGGTCTTGGTCTGGTCTCGGTCTGATCTGAACTGGTCTTGGTCTCAGTTTAGTTGGTCTTGAGTACACTGGATGAAACCTTTAACCTTTAACAGAAACTGTGACATAAACTACAGCAATCGTTGCTCGGGGTGAAAAGTCTGTCAGCTGATGAAATGTTGGCTTTAACAGGAAGTGTTGGAAGCACGCGGTGATGACTGTCGGCCTTTGTTGAGCGCTGAATGCAGTTTGCACATTTCTTTGACTGTGAGAATGAGGCGGAGGATTTTCTACCAACAGGTTATATTGTTACCGACGTTTGTGTTCTTTGGCCTTTCCACATCCTGATGATTTCTCTTTAATAGTGCATTGACTCTGAAGGTACCTTAGGAGACCTGCCTGGCGCCCCAACAACACCTCTTAATTCACAGTGTGCTCACACACAAACGCGGCTGCAGGGTTTTTAATTGGCCCCTGCCCAAATTAGACAGATTCATCCCTCTCGCACATTAGCCGAGATGACCGGCCTGAAGAATCACGTTGCTCAGGCGTTTCTCGGAGGCTTTCTCTCACCGCGCGCCTGTCTCAAAAAATCCGGCTGAAACAGCAACTTTGACGGTTAATTAGCCTCGTTAAGGAAATCTCTGAGGCCAAATCTGGAAATAAACATTCTTTGTTAGAGAGTGGGTTTGTTTTCCAACAGAGAGAGAGAGAGAGAGAGAGAGCTACACCCACCTCCACCCTCCTCTATTCTTTTCTGGATGTATTCCAAATCAGAGAGAGAATCATCAGGAAATATCAAGCCGTATGCGTCCGCAGGCAGCGTACCTGTCTTTGTCTCAGGATATGGAAATCTGTTTGGATGACGGAGAGTTTACAGCCGCCGTGGAGCAGCCGGCTCGTTGGTCATTACTGACAGAATTCTCTACAGGTAACATCCAGCACAGCTACAACACTACAGCTGCTGAATAAGACAGTACGTCCAGTAGAGTCTGAAAATAGACACTGTGCCTCGCTGCTGGGACGTTCGCGGGCTGGGGGACGGAGAATCGTGCAGCGCTCGGGAAGCAACAATATCCAATATGTGAGAGTCATTTGAAAACATGAATCGGAGCGTTTGGATAGGCTGCCTGCATCCATGTGACGCGTCTGTCTTTCATCAACACCACCCGGTGAGACATCTGGGGTTCAAACACGGGTGAAAAGTAACAGCCAGGCTGCATACAGCTGTTCAGTCACTACGTTTGATCGATCGGGTCGTGAGCAGAATCTGACGGTTTTCAGCTGAATCGGACGATCGGTCTCGAACATGTTCACGGTAAGAAGAGGACTAAAAGGTTCTGTAATACGGCCAAGCTGTGTTTGCAGACTTATACACGGACGAATCGCAGAATATTAATGACTTCAATGTTTTTTTGGTATCAGATTGGAAGTACAGTCGAAATGTTACAAGCACCGACAGTGAACAGTGAACGCCGGTCAATCGGTACCTCGTACGTACCACAAGCCTCCTCCAACCTGTTGTTGGGTGAACTTCACTTTCCTAACTCAGAAATTCTTCTCATCATGTCGACCCTCACAGTATCGGGCACATCAGCATTTTAGATCTTGGACTGATTCCAGTGGACTTGCACGGTTTCATGACCTCTGAATTTGTGCAACTTTCCAATTGCAAACTTGACGGCGTTGCATCGCCAACCGGAGACGTGGAAATTGAGGAAGCTGCTCAGGGTTACCGCTCGATTTGGTACAAATTTATTTTTCCAAATTAGACGCAGCACAAATTGAGTTTTCTGCTTCCTCGAATGAAACGAGTTTCCAACGTGACCTGGAAGGAGTCGCAATGTCACGACATACTTTATGATTTATACTGACTCACCAATACTTTCTGAAGTAGCTGATGTTCTTTGGGCGTCACAGACATCATCACATTATGTTCTTAAAGATTTCTGATAGGCCAACGTACCTCGAGCCGGTCAGTGTGCAGCACGATGAACCTGGTGGCGTTGATGCACTCCAGCTCGATGCTGACCTCTCCGGAGAAGGTGAAGTTGTCCATGTAGACGGCGAGCCGCAGGTCGTAGTGCCGCGGCCTCAGCGACCCCGGCAGCCGTGAGCTCCTCCACGGTTGGAGCTCCTCGTCCCCCCTCTCCCCTGTCCTCTCCCCTCTGCTGCCATTCAACCTGGCCGACCCTCCGCCGCCTCGCGTCCCCGACTCCCCCGTCGCCCCGTCACGATCTCGTCCGCCGCACTCCTCGAAGCGGACGCTGAGCACCACAGCCACCGCCGTGACTATGATGAGGGTGAGGATGGACAGGGCGAAGCCCAGCACCAGCCGTTTGTGCACCGTGATGTGGCGCTCGGTGGTCCGAGGCCGGACCACCACTGACTCTGCCCACTGGTCCGAGAGACCGCGGCCATTCCGCATGGCACCCGGGCTGCTGTCGTTCAGTCCCATTTAGCTGAAAGTGTCACTGAAGCGGCAAAGAAACGTCCTCAAAGTTCAGAGTCAGAAATGTGTTCTGCTTCAGAGAAGCTTTCATTTGTTCTGGTCGGACCCGGCTCGACTCGTGATCGTCCCGAAGACTCCAGCTCTCAGTCTGCGATGCCGGATCTCCAGCTGTTATATCTCTGAGGAGAGCTGACCTCTGACCTCCACTGCCTCGCCGCCGGACGGTCCTGAACGTCCTTCAAGCTCTGACTCGAGGTGGAAAATCAACACCGCAGCACGTCTTACATTTCAGGCAACAAAACTGACAAACCAGGAAGAATGAGACGGTTGTGTGCGTTTTGGTTTTGTGGTGAGGAGGGAAAAAAAATCAATGCTGCATGGCTCGATTTCAGATTCTAGAGGAGGCTGAGGAGGAGGAGGAGGAGGAGGAGGAGGAGGAGGAGGAGGAGGAGGTATACTGTTGAGGATGTGGCTATACAGTGAGCGTACCATCCATAGACTTTCACAGGAGGAGATCAACTCTGGGGCGTTAGACTGGAATGAAGCCTGTTAGGACAAATCATCCAGATTCTTCTTCAGAATGAGGTTTGTACATGAGCGGTCACTCAGGAAGCTTCACGCGGTCTGAAGCAGGGCAGGTGATCGTCCAGGTGAAGCATCAATAAAACTATGACAGGATATTCTGATGATCTGAGGGAGATGGAGCTCGCTGAGGTCAGAACCAGGAGCCACAGAACTCAGATCACAGGATCAACCTGCGACTTTCTGATGAACAAAGTGAGTTCAGATATTTGAATGTTTTAGATTGAAATGTGCTCTGCAGTCTGCTCAGGTCTGCACGGGTCTGCACGGGTCTGCTCGGGTCTGCTCAGGTCTGATCGGGTCTGCTCAGGTCTGCACGGGTCTGCTCAGGTCTGCTCAGGTCTGCTCAGGTCTGCTCAGGTCTGCACGGGTCTGCACGGGTCTGATCGGGTCTGCACGGGTCTGCTCAGGTCTGATCGGGTCTGATCGGGTCTGCTCAGGTCTGCACGGGTCTGCTCGGGTCTGATCGGGTCTGCACGGGTCTGCTCAGGTCTGCTCAGGTCTGCTCAGGTCTGCACGGGTCTGCTCAGGTCTGCTCAGGTCTGCACGGGTCTGATCGGGTCTGCTGAGGTCTGCTCAGGTCTGCACGGGTCTGCACGATCACTCACGGGCAGCATGTGGGTTTATTCATTCACTCGGTCCTCCGGGTTTACCGGATGGAAGATGATTGATAGTCCGGATTACGGTTCATTGATTCAGCTGTCAGACGGAGAAACAGAAAAACGGGAGAATAAAATCAGCTGATCCACGTCCACCGGGAACTTCTCGCCTCTCACTCCCCGGTGAGGACGCGCTGATGCGGGCTCGTTTCTAACTCTCCCGTCGGTCCTTCGGGCTGCTCGGTCGGTGATCCGTTATTAGTTGAGTCCCGAGAAGAACCGCGCTTTTTCTGTCCGTTAAAGCCGTTATTTATCTCTCACCTGCCTACCGACGGAGGCGGGCTGGGGTTACCGTCGGTCAGTCCGGGACTGTCCGGGGATCCGTTAGAAAATCCGTTATGTCAGTTTAACACATGAATCCGGTACCGATCCGGTGGCAGTCGTCACACGTCAGTTCACACACGCACAACTCACACAGCAGAAGCTCGGGCTCCGTTTCTGTAACGGCGGAGCTTCGTGAAAACACGCCGGTGATCGGTGAAAAGCCCGGGGCTGATCCGTTACGCGCACGATCCCGGGTCCGTTTCCATGGAGTCCAAAGTAGAAATGAACCGTGTCAGGGCGGATTAACCCGGGTTAGCACCGGGGGACACGAGCCTCCTCCGGTGCTGCCGTGATTAAAAAACCGGATCCTCCAACTTTTCCAGCCCGCGGAGCTCCTGATGCTGCTGCTCCGCTTCGCTCTCCCGTCCGCTCCCGGTGCTCCCGGTGCTGCTGCTGCATGGTGATGGTGATGGTGGTGGTGAAGATCCTGTTAGAATCCCCCCATCCACCCAAAGAAGGAGGAGGATGAGGAGGAGGAAGGTGGGGAGGCGTGAGGAAGAAGAGTCTCGAGCAGCCCCGTTAACGGAGTGAGTCCGCGCGCCCGGTGTGCTGCGGCTGCTCACCGAGAGGCACGAGCTGACTAGGAGTAGAGAGAGAGAGAGAGAGAGAGAGAGAGAGAGAGAGAGAGAACGGAGAGAGAGAGAGAGAGAGAGAGCAGAGAGAGAGAGAGAGAGAGAGAGAGAGAGACAGAGAGAGAGAGAGAGACTGAGAGAGAGAGAGAGAGAGACTGAGAGAGAGAGAGAGAGAGAGAGAGAGAGAGAGAGGGAGAGAGAGAGAGAGAGAGAGAGACAGAGAGAGAGAGACAGAGAGAGAGAGAGAGAGAGAGAGAGAGAGAGAGAGAGAGCTACACCCTCCTCCACCCTCCTCTATTCTTTTCTGGATGTATTCCAAATCAGACAAAAGAAAAATTAATGATGAAAGACAAGTGAGACTCTATCACACACACACACACACACACACACACACACACACACACACACACACACACACACAGCAGGGCTGGTTTGATGCATTTCTTTTGTACATTTCTCAGTTTGTACTTTCGGGGATTGTGTCGCTACGTGACGTGAATTTCTCTGCAGGTGGAAGACGAAACCTGAGGCTGGCTGCAGAAGTGAGTCAGTCTCCATAAGTCCCCATGTTAGACAGCAGAAATAAACATGTTTACAGCCTGGTACAAAAAACAGTTTTGGTCTGTTCACATTATATGAAGGCTTAAAGTTATGCAGGATTCAGAGCGTGGACGCTTTGATTGACAGGTGGGCGTGGTCACAGGTGGACCAGCACCTCCTCCAAACATCTCGATAACATCTACATGTACACAGACACCAACAAACACCTCCACCCACACCTGTCAGTCCTCTTACTTTAAACTTAAATACCTGACTGCATGTGTCTGTGGGAGCACCACACACACACACACACACACACACACACACACACACACATATGCTAATCAGCCGTTCGCGCCAAAAGTCCGCATCTCGCGCGTGTATCTGCGCTACATCAAAGACAAACTACAAATCGTCGTCACACACTCAGTGTGTGTGTGTGTGTGTGTGTGTGTGTGTGTGTGTGTGAGGACTCAGTCAGTCTGATGTGGACCGGGACTGACCTGGAAACAATCATGGAGTCACAGTGAAGGAGCAGACCTCCACCTGTCTGAGGGAGGAGTCACTCACCTGAGGTCCCCGGGGAAACTCTACCTGCACGTCAGTTCCGCTTCCTGACTGCCCTTCACAATAAAGTGTTAAAGTTACATTTCACAATGATCTGCTCATGTGAACATAAAGGTGATCGAACCAACATCCTGCTGCCCCACACAGCAGACCAACAACATTAAATCAACGCTGAAGCAACGTTGATTCAATGTTGATGCATCAATGAAACCGTCATGGAATCAATATATAACATTGAAATAATAAAAGTTATTTTTAAAAAATCTGCGTTAGTTCAACTTAAAATCAACATTGAAACAACATTAATTAAACCAATCCCCAGATAGCAGACCAACATTGATTCAATGTTGATTCAATGTTGTTGTAAAGTTTGGACGTTGGTCCGGTCGTGACCTCTGTGTGGACTCCTCTGACGGTCTGAACGTGCTGCTCTGATGCTCGTAGGTGTGAAACCGTCCGCTCACCCTGACCTGCAGCGAGCAAATGAAACGTACCACGGCTGAGAATCTTTAACATCGTGTGACACTTCGATCAGCGACGAACTGACACGACTGTGTCACCGCCGTGGAAGGGAAATATTGACAGATCTTCAAACACACACAAACACGCCGTGCTGCTCCCACGCAGGTGAACGACATCGCACAGCGCTGAGGAGAGGTGAGTCTCACATCTGAGAGCTTCATCAACATGCACGCAGCAGACACTGTGTGTGTCAACAGCTAAATCCAGCCTGATCCTGTGATGGAGAACACACACCGCAAAACGCTTCTTAATGAATAAATTAGGCCGAGAAAGAAAGAAAGCTTGTAGTGACATTAGTAACAGATTTCCCCGGATAGCAACGAGATTATTTATGCAGGTTTTTTATTAATATCTGATCCACCAAAGGAGAGTTCACCTCATTTCTACGCTCGTCTAACACTAAAATAACGCTTGTCTAACGTTAAACCAATGCTGGTTGACAGACAGAACATATCGATGCAGACTGTGGTCACGTGACGTCCTTTACCTTTACACCTAATGAATCTCAGGTGTCATACTTCTTAAAGGGACAGCGCAGTTCACTTCAGGTAACTGTATGTTTGATGAAGGTTGTCTGAGTGTTAGTTATTGGTTGTGTATTGATTGATGATCGGATTCAGTTTGTAGAAATGTGTCTCAGACCTTCTGTGTAACGTTAGTGCAGCGTTAGTGTTGAACACCTGTGAGATGAAGAGATACGCGTGGTTAAAGGGCAGCTGTTGAATTAATGTGTCAGCTGCTGACACTCTGTTTCAGTTGAAAGGCTTCGAGGTTCTGGCGGGTCGGGCTGCTGTGCGGTGCTGGGCAGAGTGAGTAAGCAGCTTCCTTTCAAAGATCAGAGGAACAACAGCAGACTCACTGAAGACACTGAGTCACCTGTGTCAAGCGACACTGTGCCTGTGAACCATTAGTGCCACGGAGTCACATGTCTACGGCAAACAGTAACCATGTAACCACGGTAACCGCAAACAAAGATGGCAGCAAAAGATGAAAACGACTGAAACTAATAAACATTTTCACACAAAATGCTTCAGACGCCATCTCAGCTTACCAACTAACCACGCCCACCTGTCAATCAAAGCGTCCACGCTCTGAATCCTGCATAACTTTAAGCCTTAATATAATGTGAACAGGTGAGTTGTATATAAATTCACCCTCAGTACAGTTGTCATGAACGGGGAAATTAGCTACAGAGACCAAAACTGTTTTTTGTACCAGGCTGTAAACATGTTTATTTCTGCTGTCTAACATGGGGACTTATGGAGACTGACTCACTTCTGGAACCAGCCTCTGCTGGTTTTCTACTTCCTGTTTGGTGCTGGATAGAGTGCAGCTACCATCTGATAATATTACATTTAATTTATGACAACATGAAGACGAGAACATGGACCGTCATGCAGGATTCACAGAACAGGAGCGCTCAAAGACAACAGTCCAATAAATCCACACGTATCTCAGCAACACAGGATGGACTGAGCAGGAAACGTTCAATTAAAACTGGAGAACTTTAACAAACCCAGCTCTGATGGAAGACAGTCTGAAATATCTTCACGTGCCTTCACAGACACGGCGTTGTTTCAAAGATCAAACATAAGAAATAAAGAAAAAGAATTCATTCAAGTAAAAAGATAAAATATGAAACTAAACATGAAATCTAAGAATAGGAGCGTTTATTTACACCTCCTCCTCGCCTTCCTCTCTTGCTCTCTGCTCGTCTCCTCTCGCTCAGTCACTGATTGAATAAAATCAAAGTAAAGAAAGTGGAAGTGTAGACTGCAGCTCAGGAGCCGCGTGTGCTACGAGTCAGTCCTTTCATATGAATATCTTTTTTAAAACATACCACCTCCATCATGAAACCAGCAAAGTCGAGGCAGGTGTTTCTTTTCATGACATTCACTGTGATGCTGACACGAAAGAGGATTTTTGCTGTACGCTACGTAGAAACTGGGAAATCGCGCACATGTAAACACTAAACTGCTTCGCTGGTTCAGTCCTTTAGTGACTCAGATATCAGCTGACAGAGACTCACCTGCACAGCTGATCGAGGATCCAAACATTTCCAGTAAGTCCAAACGTGTTGAACAAAGATGGATGGAATCAAATGAACTACATGTTTGAATGAAATATTCCTCTTCAGTCTTTTCTCTGAGCTCACTGAACCGTTTGATTGCAAACGAGCTGCACACCTGTGTTAACGAGCTGCACACCTGTGTTAACGAGCTGCACACCTGTGTTAACGAGCTGCACACCTGTGTTAACGAGCTGCACACCTGTACGTTAATATTCATAAAGAAAGCTGAACTTTAGATGATGTATTACTTTATTAAAGTTGACTTGCGGTGGTTGTAGTTGGAGTCATAGTGATGAGTCAGGTGTGTCGTGCTGATTTGATCTTTCTAAACGTCTAGTTGACCAATCAGATTGCTCGGTTGGACGTACCTGTTGTATTGGTTGCTTGTGTGCTGGTCAGACTCCATCATAGAGTTTCTGCATTAAAAGGTAACTTTGGTATTTTTCTTTGTGTCAAAGTGACAAATGAGGCCAACAAACAAGCTGAATGTGGCCGAGTCCAACAGTAACAAACAGACGGAGTCTGTGGAAGGATCACGCCACGTCGAGTTCTCGCTTAATATTCGACCAAATTCAAAACTCAGTGACCCCATTCGTCACTTTGACAGAGACAAACACCAAAGTTAGCCTTTAACGCAGGAGCAACAGGTGTTTGGACCCTTTGACGTCTTCTTGGGATATCACAGACAGATCATGTGTGAACTTCACTTGGTGTGAAGGAGCGTGCACAGATCTCAAAGCCCGTCCAACACCTTTAGGGTGAACTGCAACACCTGCGACTTTATCGGCCAACATCAGACCTCCAACAGTTCACACGAGCGTGCCAAGCATCGATTGATCTCTGTTTGTACCTGCGAGGTAAAATTTTAATCTTCTCCTCCGCAGACGTTTATCCTCCTCTGCTAAAAGCTAAACGGCCTGCCGCGTCGATATGTCACTTCTTTTTTGTCGGCGTTACTACGAAGCTTTTCTCTCTCTCTGCAAGAGTTTGCAGCAAATCACACGGCGGTGAAATGTTTCGGCGTCCGCATACTTCTGGCCATGAGGTGTAGTCTGCAGGGCAGGAGTGGACGGGTGGAGGGAGTGACTCTCATCCTGTAACTCCACAAAAGCATCGACCACGGAAGCATCTGACAGAGAGAGATAAAAGCTAGCAGTTAGCTTCAGTGAACATGACTGATCTGACACACACACACACTTTAACCGTGTGTGTCAGATAACAGATACTTTAAAAGGAGGGTGTAAGCACACACACACACACACACACACTGACACTGATGTACAAACGCACACACATCCTGAGAGACAGATGGGCGGGAAAACGCCGGCCGTTGTAAAATTAATGACTCATGTGATAGCCAATCCGGTGCTTGGCAGCCTGTGTCAATAGCCAATCAAACAGCTGGTGCGTGAATGCTGATGAGCTGGACAGTCTGTCAGTGTCACCTTGGCAACAGCAGTGAACACCTGACCTCAACACTTTAATTTCATAAGCATGAAACATGTTTACCAGAAGGATCCTGAACTAATGGACGGAATATTAAATCTACTGTAATTTCATGTGAAAGAGCGCCGAGCGCAACGCAAGCTGTACGGCCCGCCTCGTGTGCAAACGGGCCGTCTGATTGGATGTTACCGTGGCTCCATCAGTGTCAATAGGCTGTCGATACCGTGAGGCAGCTGCAGGACAGTCAGCACCCTCTTCAGTCCATCGGTCCGTAACGTACGGAAGGACCTGATCGTGACATCGTGACATCACAGGACGAGGATTACAGGGATGCTGACGGGAAGCAGAGCCAGTGTCGTGCCAGAACAGGAGCATAGTGAGCGTCAATCTAACTACACTCTGAAACTATGCAGACAATCACAGTGGATACTGCACCCTGATCATGATGGTTTACAGGATGATACTGCAGTGAAATACTGTAGTTTTACATCAGCAGTATAAGTTTTGCGTACTTTCTTTGAATCTTTTACTTGCAGCCGAGTATTTCTGGGTCATATTGGTATTTTCCCTTCAGTGAAGGATGTGAATAGTTTTTTTTTCAGCACTTGCAGGTGAATAAATCCGTTTTATGTCAGCGTCCTGGCGATCTTTCCTCTGGTGTCACACACTAAACTTTTTATGTTTCGGCCCAAAGAAGAATCAATCTGTCCAACACTTTCATTACGTTTAACGAACACTGCAGCCTATAGAGGGCACTAGCATGGCCTTAGAATATTAGTCTCTTTATTGGACAAAGTCGCACACACACACACACACACACACAGTATCTCTGACATTGCATGGCCAATTAGAGTCCTATTTCAGCCAACTGGATCAAGGTGGAAGACAGCAGAGAGAGAGGAAGAGAGGGAGAGATCTAAGTGGGCGGCACACTCTTCTGCCTCGGGGTAGATTGGTGTCAAGTGCAGAGAACACACACTGTGGGCAGAAAATGTAATGAATGTGTATCACTTGTTAGGAAGAAAGGCCGTGTGTGAGAGTGTGTGCATGCGTGCGTGTGTGTGTGTGTGTGTGTGTGTGTGTGCACACTTGACACCAATCTAGCAGCAGCAGCAGCAGCAAGAAGAAGAAGAGGAATAAAAAAGCGAAGTGAGTGTGTCAGAACAGACTTAAAGCTGAACACACACAGATCCAAACATCAATATTTCAAATTCCTTGAAAGCACAAATCCATCCATGATTCATAGACGCGCGGCATAAAAGAGACAGAGACGTAGATCCAGACTGACAGAGCATCCTGTGGTCAATACACACTGCAGGCCCGCTGAATCACTGCCTGTGTGTGTGTGTGTGATGAATGCTGAGGTGCTTTTAACTATTGTTTACACTGTAATGTTTTATTAGCGTCTCTGTTGGCTGAAGCCGCACCTCGCCGCTCCGCCTCGTCTTTCACGTCCGCCTGTGGGAGGAAGTGAGCCGCCGTCAGCCTTCAGGTTTCACCCGGCTGTCTGCGGCCGAGCGGGACGAGGATCAAGAACCGGTTCAGGCTGAGAACTGCTTACAAACGAGCTCGTGAATTCCTCATGTTTGTCTGACAACGTCAGACGTCAGCTCGCCTGGTCGCCCGGTCCTGTCCGTTAGAGGCTGCTGCTGTAAAACTACTGTAGAAAACAGTACTGTGTTTTTACAGTATTTTAATGTAAAACTACAATTCACAAATATACAGTAACAATACAGCAATGTACTGTATTTTCACGCTGAATTACAGTTTGGTGTCGTCTCCTAATTACAGTAATTATTTGTGGATTCAGCTCAGTAAATTCAAACAAAGTTTTTACAGTGAAATACTGTAAACTGGATTTTTCGGCGACACAGACGATGACCGTGCTCTTAGATCATTTCAGCGGTGGAAACACGCCATCAACACGTCCAAGCATCGTACACATCAACATCACAGCACGCACCGCTCCTCAGCTGATGGCACATCTGTTACCGTCCATCCATTTCCTTCCATTTATCCGGGTCGGGTCGCGGTGACGGCGGGTTTAGCAGGACGTTCCAGACGTCCTTCTTCCCAGCAACACATCCCATCTCCTCCGGGGGGATCCTGAGGTTCTGCAAGGCCAGATGAGCTATACAGTCCCTCCAGCGGGTTCTGGGTCTGCCCCGGCGGTCTCCTGCCAGTTGGATGTGCCTGAACGTCTCACCTCACCTCAGCTCAGCTCAGCTCTGCACTGTTCAAACTCACAGTCGATGAAACAGCTGTAGATGCAGACTCTTTTTTTCTGCACAGATAATTCTCCAGGAATCAATAATGAAGAATCAGGCCGATAAACAGCAAAGTCCAGCGTCAGATTTACACGATGTAATCCAGCGTTTCATCACCTAAAGATCAGAGTCAGTACGTTGTTGTTACCTTAGACTGAGACAGAAATACAGTTACTTTACTGTAAAAGTATTTTATTGCTGGATCACAGTAATTTCCTGTGATTGAGTATTTGTACTGGGTTCTTGCTGCAGCTCATAAACTGCTTCACATTCTTCATGAACATGAAAGAAGTTTCTTCAAAGACGTCCTGATGCTTCACGTCTTCTATTGGCAGGTGACTGAATCGGCATGACGGGAGCCTCGTGGGCCAGTTTTTCAACTCTTCCTGACTTCAGAGTGAAGTCGATCTGACAGATCCCCCCTCTGTCGCTCTCTCTGGATGAAGGACCTCCTCCTCCTCCTCCTCCTCCTCCTCGTGAAGCTCTGTGATGAAGACACTGTGGACCATCTGAACAGAGTCCGGCTCCTCGGCGTTGTGGCAGGTCGATGGCGATGAACTTTGTTTGCTGTCAGCTGACTCTTCTTCTTCTTCTTCTTCTCGTCTCTTCCTGTCTGCGTCATGACACGCCCGATCACATGACAGACATCAGAGCGCTGCAGAGTGTGTGTTTGCACGATGTGTGTGTGTGTGTGTGACAGCTCACTTTACAAACATAGAACAGATTGTTCTCCTCGCCTCCATCTGATTGGTTTATCTGTCGGGCCCGTCGTTTATTTTCTCATTCATCTCCACTGCAGTGTGTGTGTGTGTGTGTGTGTGTGTGTGTGTGTGTGTGCGCACTAAACGTGCAGTAAGTGGCATATGTGTTTGTCATTCTGTTTTCACATGCCGCCATTTGTCAGGTGTGTGTGTGTGTGTGTGTGTGTTCTCTTCGTTACTGATCTAGCGCGTGTGTGTGTGTGTGTGTGTTGCTCTGCGTGACGCTGATTAAAAGTGAGAGGTTTTTGATTGCCTCGACCCTCGGTGGAATTATTAGCATAGCACACACACACACACACACACACACACACACACACACACACACACACAGGAGTAATTGAGCATTTCTCTTCTACATTACATCTAACAGGATCCAATCCAGGAGCTCAGCGCTGTGCTAACAAACTAACACTTCACTGTTTACTCTCCATATTTAAATTTATGCTGATGAGGCCGAGGAAAGATGAATGAGCTCGTTTGTGTTCGGAGCTCCGTCGTCTCCCAGTTTAAACCGGCGCCAGTTCTTTAAACCAGCAGCTGTTACGGGAGGAGAAATATTAGACAAACGTGGATTTTATATTTGTGGCATCTGATCATCTTCACAGGACAGCTTCAAGAAGACGAGAGGAGAGAACCGGAGGAGCTCATCCATGAAAAGTGCCATGAAGTGAACCCGGCCCGGTCCAGCCTCCTCTGACTGGACCTGTCGGCTGTCTCCACGTCAGCGCTGTGATCGGCTGCTGGAACATTTGCACACATAAAAAAAAGGCTGAGCTTTTATCCAGCAGCTGTCTGACAGGAGTGAATAACACACCGCGCCTCTCAGACTTTCTCTCCGGGGTTTGTTTGGAGCCGCTACACGGACAGAATTTTAATCTAACGGGCCGAATTTATCGTGACAGAATTCGATAAATAAATCAGCACGAAAACATAAAAGTTTGTCGTGTTTGGTGAGCGAGTGTGTGAGGACCAGATCCTGCATCGCGTTAGCGTGTGTGTGTGTTTAGCCTAGCTTAGCATAAAAAACAGCCGTCAGAAAACTGCCAAATCAGCAAAAGAATAAAAGTTTTTACATTTTCATTAGCCGCTTTTTACTGAAAGCTTCAGAGACGTTAGCTCCACCTGAGGCCGGCTCCAGAACATTTAGACCTCCATAAATGCTGCACGTTAATTATTTAAATATTTTATATATTAAATATTTTTATATTTAAGTTGTGGCAGTCAGACGTTGCCGTTGACGCTCCGCACGGTTGGCAAAGGAAAGGCGCTGCCATGATTTCTTGTGCACGTGTGTTGGGACGCCACCCTGCTGAAAATTAGAGCACCAGGAAGTACGCAGAGTACACAGAGTACGCAGAGTACACAGAGTACCTGTAGCTGCTGCGTTCGGTGAGAAGCTGAAGTTTTATTTCAGGAACGCGATCAGATGAATTCACGGCGGCTCGGCCGCGCGGCCCCGTTACTCGGCGGCTGCAGGTGTTTACGTGTGTGTGCTGCTCAGGTTGGAGGAAAGTAACGGAGACAAACAGACAGTTTGTTCATTATTCTAATCTCCTCTTAATGACTGCATGCTAGATGCATCACCATCTGGCACACACACACACACACACACACACTCGCCGCTGTGATAATGCAGCCATTGAATCTAATGACAACGCACCGCTTGTCGTAATGAGACTCCAGTTTGTTTCACACGAATCCCGAGCAAAGCATGATGGGTAAGCTGGCTCCGGTGGGCGGTAATTAGCTCGGCGGCGCCGTGGAAGTGACTCGAGTGTTTGTTGACCTCGATGGATGGATGCTGCGCACGTGACGACAAACAGCGAGAGTGGATGTGAGGTCGGGTTGCCAGATAGTAAATAAAGACAGTGCGGGTTGCCAGGTCATCAGTGAAACTCTCCCGTCTGCAGATTGGGTTGTAACTCAGCACGGTGAATCATGTGTGTGTGTGTGGTGCGTGCGTGTGTGTGGTGTGTGCGTGTGTGTGCGTCGTGCTCAGATGGAGGCACTTGAACTAAATTGCACCCCTGGTACCCACAATGCATCTGGAGCTGGCAGGAGCGTCTGAGTGGCTGTCTGTGTGTTTTAAGCCTCTCGATGCTTCAGTGTAGCACAGCTGCTTCACCGTGACCCCACACACACACACACACACCCTCCGCCCATGGTTTCTATGGTAACCGGCGGCCCCGATGATGGAGGACCGTTGGAAAGAGTCGGATGCACATTTTGACATCTGGGCTGTAAAATGTTACCACGACGACGGTGACCAGGCCTGGCACACGAGAAGCTCGGACCACACCTGACAGAGCCGGGCTCATCGGAGGATTTGATTGGCTGCATCTGCAGACAGAAGCTGCTGTGGTTGAAATCAGCCACATTTATACTCGGTTTGTCAAAGACGAGTCTGGATTTCAGTTCAAGACCAGAACGATATGTCCGAGACCGCTTCCCCGTCATCACAGCTCCGCCTCCTCCCGGGCCCGACGGGCTCCAGCCGGTTCTCCTGACGCTTGTATCCGCGATTCTTCAGCACCCAAAGTTCTGGAGTGCAGAGACACAGTCTCAGCTTCCTCTTCCCGGTACGACGTCCACAGTTCTGTCGACACCGCACCAACCCGCCAATCTGTCTCGTCACTCGTGAACTCTGAGACTCAGCAACCTGATGTTATCTCGTCACGTTGGTTCTGATGGACAGACAGAACCGTGAACGAGGCTCCGTGTCTGTTTCACTTCTGCTGCAATAAAATAAATAAATTCATGAATCTAAACATCTTTTCATTTTCTCAGAGCTCCTGATCTCAGCCCGGCCCGGCCCGGCCCGGCCCGGCTCAGGTCAGCTCGTTCTGCTGCATCAATCAAAAAACTGTTTGCTGCAACACGGCAACCGTCACGTCGCCCCGTCCTGCTGACTGAAAGAAAGAAATGCTGCAAAAAGACTGTGTGTGTGTGTGTGTGTGAGTGTGTGTGTGAGTGTGTGTGTGAGTGTGTGTGTGTGGAGGTCAGCTCACAGATAGTAGAGCGACCTTGACTGTATGAAGCAAACAGAGAGAGAGCGAGACGAGGATACGTTAACGTTCAGGGTCGTTTTAAACACAGAGGTGAGAATGTAGTTATTCAGCTAAAACACACACACACACACACACACACTCACACACACTCACACACACTCACACACTCACACACACACACACACACACACACACTCTCACACACACACACACACACACACACTCCTCTCTTTCCTTCAGGCAGCCAAAGTCACGTTGCCTTTTTTTGCTTAACCTCTATTATATCCCTGTGTGTGTGTGTGTGTGTGTGTGTGTGTGTGTGTGTGTGTGCGTGTGCACGTGAACACACACGCGCTGCCTCGCTGTGTGCGCAGTGTGGAAGGCGTGGGCTGTTTCTTCAGGTTACATCTCTCTGCAAAGATGATGGATGGAGGATATAAAATCCATCTCTGCAGGCCATTTAGGAAAGAAATGAACACAGACACTGAACGAGATGACAGACAGGCAGAGAGACAGACAGGCAGAGAGACAGACAGGCAGAGAGACAGGCAGGCAGAGAGACAGGCAGGCAGGCAGGCAGACAGACAGATTTAATTCTGGACATCCAGAGGAAGACGTTGCCACACTCGGCGGTAACAAAGCGGTTTTTATCATTAGATTTATGAGAGTGTTTGCCGCACGCTGACCTTTATCTAACCAGAACGTTCTCCTGAGATCCGAGTCTGTTTTTAGAGTCGACGATATTCCGGAGCGGGACGCAGAGAGAGAGAGAGAGACGGGGGACTGAAGTCCGGGTCGAGGGCGTGAACGCCGTCCGCTGACCCGTCACGCCGCGTGGATGAGCGTGTTGTGTGACAGGAAGTGTTACAGTCTGTCTGACACGTGTGGAGCCGATCGATGTCGATCAATACGGACGCTTACGTAAGAGCTCACCGCAGACACGAGCGGAACCGAGCTCGCCCAAGCAGAACCTGCGTTCTTATGATTCTCAGTACTCCAGTACTGACATCTTTAGTTACTTTAGTTACTTTAGTTACTGCACACACAGGCTGTGTGATAACCAACCACTGGTGTAAAAGTGAACCAAAGAAGGAAGGCAGGTTGGACAAACCGATGGAGGCACCACCCACCTCCACGTCTACACCTTCTCGTGGAGTCGGCGTGTCAGGGGCCGACACAGTGTGAGGCCTCCGTGTTACGGCTGAGACTGTCGCTGACGTTACAGCATCCATCAGCGCCAGCGAGCCGCCGTTCATCAGCGTGTCGGCGCTCTTCCTCCTGCTGGTGTGAGACGCAGGAGGCCGAGCAGCAGAAAAGATCCACTTTGAAATACAAGGACGTCGCTCCAGACAGGATTTAAATTACAGGAGGAGCAGCGAGTTCACGGAGAAGCAGCAGGTAATTGCTGCTGTAATTGCGGCTGAGGGTGGCGGGTGAAAAATGACCAGCACTCATTTCAAACAGGATTAAAATCCCTGACCAGCGTAGGTAATGTTACAATCACTGCAGCCTGAACGCAGCTTTACTTTGCAGCACACGAGTGAGACGTTACACCACGCAGCACACGAGGAAGGAAGGAAGGAAGGAAGGAAGGAAGGAAAGGAAAAGGTCAACGGGAAGAGGCGAGCGGATGCACACAGACAGATTTGTCAGAGTGTGAAAACGTTTCAACTTCAAGTGGAAAAATCTGCACATGTCCTGAAGCTGTCTCACTCAGCCTCCTGACAGTGGAGAGACGTGGAGGCAGGAACATCAGACAGATGTGTTGAGTTTGTAGATCAGTCTCAGTCTCAGTCTCAGTCTTCAGCTGAAGTGTTTACAGAAGTAAAAGTACTGCGAGTAAAAGCAGTCGAGCATCCAAACGTAGGTTTGTTTTACTGCTGTGGACGTTTCAGGCTGAGCTCGTTTCAGCCGCTTTATATTCTGTTTAATGGCTCGTTTAATCTGCAGCGATGAATCACGGTCATCAAGTTATCTCCAACACACACAGACACACACACACTCATTACAATATAATGTACAGAGACCCGGCACGTCCAACACACACACACTAACAGAGCAGAGTTTCCTCGGGTCCGTTTGGGCCGGTGTGAAAGCTCGGTCAGTCCCATGCATGACGTCCCCGCCCAGTCGAACCTGGTGTGGAAGCAACGTGAGAGGCGTTCAGGGAACAGTAACATAGTGTGTAAATACAGCACACTGCTGTCTGACTTCCTGTCACCTCGATCGTCCGTGATCGCACGTCGAGAAGATTCAGACTTCTCTGAAAGACTTCAGTAAAAGTTTACACTCATCTCGCTCCTGTCGGAACCACCAGACTCTCGAACGCGGTGACACAACAACCGAGGGCGGACGGCGCCGTTCCCTCGACCCCTCCGTCACAGCTCGTCCAAAGCACGCGTGGTTGAACCTGTTTGTGTTCACGTGCTGACGAAGCGGCCGGACCGGCTGTCAGCTCTCAGTGGATTACTCCTGATGATTCTCAGGCAGGTTCTGCATCTCTAAGTGGCTTCGCGGACGCTTATCCACAACATCAGAGATAATGACATCCTGGGGAAGTGTGTGTGCGCTCAGTGTGTGTGCGGCGTTCAGATTTGAGTTATGACTCAGAGGAGGAAGTACACTTCTCGACTTGAATTCACCTCACGCAGCTTCTCTGCCGCCCCCTCAGCTCTCCGCCGTCTTTTGTCTTTCAAGCTTTGTCCTGCCTGCACGTCCACGTCTGTTACCGAGCATATCCTGTAATTTCCTCATGGTTAAAATGCCGTCTGGAAAAATTACAGAGGAGCTCCGTGAATATTTCATTCCTTACCTCCTCCTGCCTGCGTGCGGCCGATCAGCAGCTCAAAGTCATTCATTTAGTCGTTAGGCGACGCTGTGATCAGTAACCTGGAAGCGTTCGCTTCCCTCTGTGTGACAGAGTATGAATTCATCTTCAAGCTGATGAGCGTCTACTGGAGACAGAAATCCAAAATCACGCGACCGATCACAAAGTTGTTGGCTCGGTTCTGGACTGCCCTCATCAGCTGACATCCATCAACAGCACCTCCCACCCGCCTGACGGGCCTGTGGAGGTCTTCAGCTCCAGCAGCAGCCTGCTGCACACAGCGAGGCCCGTCACACATCGCATCATTTATATCTACAGTTAAAGCTCAGACATCTCATTCTGAATGTTTTATCTTCATGATCCATGACCGCGTGCACTGCGAGACACAAAGCAGCTGATCGAGTCGGTCTCGGTTAGTCTTCCAATAATCTGAAATATTCTGGCTCCACACGCTGACGTCATCTGTTGATCACAGCTTCAGCTCCGCGTCTGAATATAGATCCAGATCCACTCAGACTGAAATAGGTTTGATTCCCCGTCACAGCGGAGCATTACTCTTCTTCTGTCACCTGGAGCGTTTATTCTTCCTCACACACACTTTATAACTTCACTGTCTTTAATTAAACATGTTTGAGTTTTAATGTTTTACTCAACTTTGACACCACATGTGCATTTTTAATATTTCCAACCATGTTTGCAGAGGCTCTGAGGACGCTGTGGAAACACAGAGTTATCTTCTATCCAGCAGATTTGTGGACGTCTGGATTCATATTTATGGAAGGAACAAGATCATAAAATAAATATTGCAGATTTTTCTTCTTCTCCTTAAAGTCTCGTCCGCCCTGCAGCATGTGGAGTGGAGGCCTGAGGGTTGACTGCACGTCTGAAGCCGAGACGTTCAGGAGAAACAGTTAATGCAGCAAAGCAACAGCTTCACTGTGAAGGAGCGGTCACTGCTGCAGAGAGAGTGTGTGTTTCACACAGACAGATCAGTATTGGATTTTGAGTCGTTTATATTCAGCCGGGGTTCACAGAAACTTACTGCTACAGTACAACACACACACACACACACACACACACACACACACACACACGCTGCGCCCGGCTCCTATATATAAATCCATTAGACGTTATTGTTCGCTGGCGTGTTTCTGCGGCAGCTTTAGCTGAATAAAAAAAAAAAAAACCCTCTGATTCAATTCAAAACTTTATTGTCCCGTGAGGAAGATTTGCTTTGCAGAAACTGTTTTACGATGAAAACACAATAAAAAACAATAAAAACAAATAAAATCGTCCGCGGCAGATGCAGAGCAGCACGAGCGGGTTAAACCTCCGCGCTGAAAAATCGGTTTTAATACAGTTTGAGCGAGCGTCGAGCCGAGAGAGGAAACCTGCTGAAATAACATTTAAACGTGATTACAGAGGCATAAGTCCTGCTGGAGCCCCCTAAAGGCCTGCACAGGTCATTACACCAGATGGAATAATAGAAACATTTAAATGTCCGACAGCCGAACGTTCAAACGAATGAAGAGAAACAGACATGCTGATAATCGCACAGCTGCCGTGCCTATATCGAGTATAACAGCACAACCTGGAGTATCATATTTCTTTACAGTAAGAAATGACAACAGATTATGATTTGTTTGTTTATTTATCTTTTTTTGGATCCTCCAAACAGTCATTTTACACAGAAACTGTATTTTTATGGCTGTCTGTAAAATCTCCATCGTGCGTCCTTACCGTAGTTTATTGTAATAATTTATTGTGTGAAATATTCGATCATCTTTGGAATCATACAAACGCTGCGATGTGTTTTTGCAGAGTGTCTCAGAGAGCGACAACGTGCCATGAACTGAAACACACACTCTGCAGCTAATTGGATCGTCTCAAGTCGGCAATACAACACCAGCAACACCAAACACTGGATCGATGCCAGATCTCCCTGCAAACCTTATGGGAGGCTGCAGATTACTGCTTAATAAGACTAATTCTCACTCTGTGGTCTTTGGTGCAGAACCGAGCCTCAAATCCAAACCTAATTCTTCTGTTATTACGTTTAATGACGATACTTCTCTGCACAAACTTGATATAAACGTTTGGGGCTCCATTCTGCTCACATTCGCACGGCGGCTGGTTTGTTTTGCTGGTCCGATACTCTGCGAGTTCAAACCGACTCAGTTTCATTGGAGCCGTTCTGCCAAATTAGAAGCCGCTCTCAGTCTTCAATCCTCTCAGCTGCGTCTGCAGCACATGCAGAAGATTTACTCTGTTAATTACACACATGCAGGCCTGAACCACAGACACAGACTCCACGGGAACTGTTACGGTATGATGATGTCTTGCTCAAGGACATCTGGGCAGTGCCCGGGAGGTGAATCAGCACCTCTACATCTCCACCAGCCCACACTGAGTCTGTGCCACGCTCCAGTACCCGAACCCAAACCCAAGTCCCCACGGGCTGAGCTACAGCAGCGTTACCTTCAACTCACACTCAGAGCCTCTGCGTCTGCTTCCTGTGTGTATTTCAAATTAAAAGCCCTCAGTGGAAAGAAGTTTCTTAACAAGGCTTTTATTTTGAAACATCACACTGTCGGTGTCCCGCCAACGAAACGCTGCAGCAGAGCGAGCGCAGACAGACCGGACGATGGACGGCGTTGTGAAACGTTTAGCAGACAGACTTCCTGCTTCATGTGTGTAATAGATTTATCTGTTTGTGCAGAGACGGCAAACAATTCAAAGTGATTGCAGCAGTTAGCTAACAGCTCATTTGCATGTGCTGTGCTGATGAATAATGCATTAACCACGGAGCAGCTTCAGCTCAGCTTCTTCTCAGACGTCACCGTGACAACGACGTCCACGAGACGGAGGCCGAGCGACTGCAGGACGAGTTCACGAGTTTCCTGTTTAACTTGTTGCCTCGTCTGTTTTCTCTGTGTGTGTGTGTGTGTGTGTGTGTGTGTGTGTGTGTGTGTGTGTGTAAATAGTGATGAAGCAGCACAGTTCAGTTCAGTCAGCTAAATGCTAATCACACGTCCAAACCAAAACTGCACTCATCAATCCTCCTTTCATCCCTCCTTCACTCTTTCCTTTCATCACTGCATGTTCTTTCCTTCCTTAGTTTCCTTTCCTTTTTTCTGCTTTGAGCTCCTTTCCTCTACCCTCCTCTCCTTTCTCCTTCGTCTCTCTCCTATTTTTCTCCCTTTCATCCTTTCCCTCCCTCCTTACCCTCTTGACACTCTCCTCCTTCACTTGTCCTCTCCTTCCTCCTTACTTTGCTCCTTGACCTCCTTCTTTCTGTCCTTTCATCTCTCCTTCCTTCACTTTGATCCTCCTCCTTCTATCTTTTGTCCTCCGTCCATCGGCTCTCTTTTGTCTCCTCCTTTCTTCAAATCATTTGTATTCTTCTCTTTACGACTTCCACCTTTCCTCTCTCTCCTTCTTCCTTCCCTGCCTCCTTCTTCCTTCCCTCTCCTCCTTTTCTAACCCATCCATCATTTTACCTCGTCCCTCCTCCTGTTGAGCTTCATCTTCTTTTTTCTCCCTCACGTTGTTTCTGTCCTTTGATTTTCATTTCTCCTCCCCATCATGTCTCCTTCCTTCCTTCCTTCCTTCCTCCGCTCTCTCCTTCCTCGCCTCCTCCACGTCTCTCCGTCCTCTGAAGGCAGAAATTGATTCGATCACTAATTGTGCTGAAACAAACAGAAGTAGATTAATTCATGTTTGCGCTCGCTCGTTCTGATAAATGAGTCAGCGCTTGGAAAAACAAACTTGTTAACATGAGAGAGAGAGAGAGAGAGAGAGAGAGAGAGAGAGAGAGAGAGAGAGAGAGAGAGAGAGAGAGAGAGAGAGAGAGAGAGAGAGAGAGAGAGTTAAACTCTTTGTATTGTGAGCAGTAAATGGGATCACTGCCTCGTTTAGCCCGCTGGCTAATTAGAATTCACTGTGTGTGTCCATTTGTTGCTATTCACTGTGTATGTGTGTGTTTATTTTCATTGTGTGTGTATGTGTGTGTGTGTGTGTGTGTGTGTAGTCATTGATCAGACTGACAAAGACTTATTATGGTGTCACTTTTCGTGACCCCGTTTGACCCTGCTGGCGGTAAAAGTGTGTTTATGTGTGCAGTAAGTGTGTGTATTTGTATGTGTGTGCGTTTCTCCTGCTAATGACTTGTCAGCTTCCACCACAAGTGCTAAAGGTGACGCTTCCTCCCCGGAGACACACACACACACACACACACACACTGAATACAGAGGAACACATTATTTTTTCTTCCTCTCAAACACAAATATCAACAACCGGCGAGCCGCGAGAAGAATTTCTATTAAAAAGAAGTCGATCTATGAAGTTGTCCGACATGCAGAAGTTAAACACCTGAAGTGTTCACACACAGTTTGTTCAGTGGAGATGAAAAAATGTGTTGACTTTATTTTTATTGTTCATTTTGAGGCACGTGCTGCGTGGAAGAGCAGAAAATACACACACGCATGGTCGTGCTGTTATTCTGAATATTAGCACAGCTGTGATTTACTTTGACCAATAACGGCACGGCCTCGAGTGTGCTACTTCTTTTATACAACAGTTCTTCTACATTTATTATTATTTTTTGACTCCGCCAACACAAATACTTCCACAAATGGACTGCACTGTTGCCAAGCAACACATCAACATCTTCCTGAACACTGGCTTGCTAGCTCTGATCTGTACGGGTCCGTAATCGTTCAGCGGGCTTGGCTTGAACGAGGTTGGTGCTCGTGTTGGCGGATCAGTACGGGCTTTCTTTCCTCTGGTCCTAATAAAGTCCAGCACAGTGACCGAGCTGAGGTCCTGCCTCATTGGGGTCATTAATGATCCCATGGCAAAGAGCCGGCGTCCAGGCTCTCTCCATCTGGCAACCTAACCTCCCCCCAGTGTAATTCACTGCATGTTTCCTTCCCTTGCCTCCTCAAGGGGAAGTGTGCTGAGCATTCTGGGGCAGAAACATCTATCGGAAGCTTCGACATATTCAGGACTTACAAAGAATGAAACAGTTTGATGGACTAACTGAAACAATAAGCCGTGACGTTGTGTTGCTGGTTGTAATCTAACTTTATGGCTCTACTTGTGTTCATATATACAGCACAGATTTCAGCCCTTAGCAGTGAGTTCAGGAAGCATGCTGACTGAACAATATGCTGTTTGATTTGCTGCCTCGTGTTATCTCGTGGTGTAAGCGCCGCTGCTTCCGTTTCATTAGATTTATAACGATGAATGTAATGATTTAAGATTTGTCATGAATAAAACCACTGTGGGCGACAACAGTGCTGAGCCAATGCACATAATTTTAATTCCCTGCAAACACACACACACACACACACACTCATTTTCGTGGATCCAGCTCTGAAATGACATTCATGCATATGTATTCTCTCCTCTGTGTGAAAGTCTGAAGAAACTTTCGCCTCCTCTGAGACTCAAACTCTCCCCGCTCTGAAGACAGTCTGGTACCTGGGTGAGCTGACAATGCCGGCTTTAAAATATATTAGAAAGTGGAACATATGAAGACGGGAAATCTGTTTTGATAACCTTTCTGTTCACTGTTGGCTGACTGACCCAGGAAGCAGCTCGGAAAACATCTGAGCCCTGACAGTTCGACGTCTCGATCTCCAGCACTCAGATCTTAGGAAATCTAAAATGTGGATAAAAATGTTAGATTCTATATCCATCTGGTCGTTGTTTTAACAGTAACCAACACTGAGATATTTATTTCATCTTCAGGTACTAAATGGCACCTTGAAACAAGCCGAGCGCCGTCTAAAACCCTAAGAGGCCCAATCTAAAACCACCTTTGATAGAATGAGGCTGACACGTCTTCTGTATATTCTAAAATACCCCACAACACCAGCAGTGAGGAGACAGGACACACTGTCTGTGAACTGAATTCACAGGGAGAAAATTAGATTAACTCGTTTCAAATCTAATTGCAGAACGTCCCTGACAAAAAGGAGAAGCTGATACATTAGCTCTTTTATTTGGTTTAGCATGTGAACTTTTGGGAACTGTTAAAAAAAATGAGTCCAGGGAGCAGAGAGCAGAGATTTTTATACATTTACACAGATGAGGTGGTTTTTGCAACCACCCAAGATTCAGACACTTCATAACGCGCCTTTATCCAAGTGTGCACACACCTCCTAATGATGTAAACAGAAGTTGTATTTGCAACCACCCAACACCCAAGAAATCCTCCTGAAAACCCAATCAAGAACTTAGAAACACCCTAAGCACCACCAGAAAGCTTCAACCACAAAACAACACCAGAGCAACTACCTAGCAACCATGCACAATACCCCAATAACAGCTTCAACACCCTAGCATTTGCAACCACCCAACAACCAGACACCTTCTTAACCAAGAAGAACCACCTACAATGCCCTGGTGATCACCACAGCAACCACAACTTCTCCTCCTGGTAACATCATTGAAAGTTATATTTGCAACCTACCAACGACCGGCAACCAACAGCCCAACAAGAACTTACCAACCCCCTAAGAACCATGGAGTAAGACCATAGCAACTACCTAGCAACCACACATCACACCATAGTAATAGCTTCAACATCCCAGGAGCAAAAGATGTGCGATCACCTTGACAACCACTAACCAACACGCAGGAAATCCTCCTGAAAACCCAACAAGATCTTAGCAACCCCCTAAGAACCATCTAAAAAGCTCCAGAAACCACCTAGCAACCACCCAGCATACGCTAATTAGCTACAACACCCCAGCAGCTCTTCAGAAACATGTGGGGGTGTTACAGACGGTCCAGGATTCATTCAGTCTGTGACTGATAGCAGCTATTTAAATTCCAGCAGCTTCACACGTAGAAAGTCCATTTTTATTAGAAAGTTATCTTTCAGATTTGGATCAAAGATCTTTGTAGATTTTACACCAACATAAAAGGTGAACCGGCGACCAGCAGAACAGAAATAAGTGAACTCATTTGAGTCCGATCCTCTCTGGACTCGGTGTCTATTCTGCTGACTTCAAGTCAAGACGTTCAGCGCTGCGTGACGACCTCCGACCTTTCGATGGCCGACCTCTCTCCACCCTCCACCACTCTCTCTCTCTGTGACTCGCGCTCCCGTGGGACTAACCTTGTTAAATAAAGCTTCATCTAAAATAACTCCATCCTGCCCGTCTGCTCAGCTTCGCCATAAATCCTTCATCAAACACAGAAGAGGGAGCCGATCAATATCAAACCACCAACACTGAAGAGAAATCAGTGTGTAGGTGTGTGTGTTCTCTCTGCTTTATCTTTTGAGTGATCGCGCTGACAACATCACTTCATTAGCTAAATAAAGCTCAGTCAAGGTCGTTTACTGCCGTTCATTCTGCCTCTCTTTATTCTGTGAATTTGAATTTTATCACACTCCTTATCTGATGAGTCTTCTCTGCATGTTTACACGATGCAGTCTGGATATTTGTACAGCATGTGGGCAGTGCAGCAGTAAACTGCATAAAGTATTCTAAAGTATTTGTATTCTAAACATTTGCTGCAGTTTGAATGATGTTTTCTCGTAAAGTTAAGAGAAGATCACAGAGCTGCAGAAACATTTAGCAGTCTGGCCAAATCTCAAACTGTCTGTAATGAAGATGAGAATCCCCGTCGCCCCTCATGTACCTGTCCGCTCAACATTAAGAGGTCAGCGTACCTGCAGCGAGGCGCTGACCACAGCTGTCCAGCACCTGTTCACACTGATCCTGCACGACGGCTCGCCCACTCCATCACAAACACCCCAACGCGTCTGCAGGCGCGGCTGTAAAAACCAACTCTGATTATTTAGTGGCAATAGTTTAAAAAATGTGAACTAAATATTTTAAAGTAGATTTTTGTATTTTATTATTTTATTTCTTTGAGTTTATTCCGGAGGAGGGAAACAGAAGTTTATCGGTGTGTAAAACACAGACTGATGCCGTCATTAAAGCTGCATGCGGGATTATATGAACTAAAGTTATTTATTATCTGTGCGGTACATTATTCATGAGAGCAGAGAGGAAGACGAGCGCTCGTAAAACAAAATAAAAGTCTCTGTTATGTCTGATGAGATGAAAAAATAATAAAATTATTAAAGAAATTCAGTCACGCAGAAAAAAAACAGAGCAGAGAGCGTTAGTCTGTACAAACCAGCACAGCAAAGACCGTCACACTCCGACTCCATCACAAAGGCCTTTATAAATAAGAGACTGTTGTACAGTAACACACTGAAGAGTCGACTTCAGGCTTCAGGTCCAGATCTTTCTGTTCTGTTCGGGTTTATTGTCCAGGTAGTGGCAGTCAGGCGGGTTCAGGTCCACCCAGGTCTCCACCTGCAGTGTTTGTGCGTTACCCAGGTGTTTCTGTAGCGTTGACAAAACGTTCAGAATAAAAATATTTTATCAGTCTGAATAAATCTGAAGCTCCCGGCGCTGCCCAGGTGTCGCGTTGGAAAGACGAGATGAAGATAAACTGACGTTTGATTCGAGTCGAGCTCTCGGCCTCTGCGGGCGAGCAGCTCTTAGAGCTGGTGGTGCAGCGGCTCTGAGAGCTGATGGTGCAGCGGCTCTAAGAGCTGGTGATGGTGCAGCGGCTCTAAGAGCTGATGGTGCAGCGGCTCTAAGAGCTGGTGATGGTGCAGCGGCTCTAAGAGCTGGTGATGGTGCAGCGGCTCTAAGAGCTGGTGATGGTGCAGCGGCTCTAAGAGCTGGTGGTGGTGCAGCGGCTCTAAGAGCTGGTGATGCAGCGGCTCTAAGAGCTGGTGATGCAGCGGCTCTAAGAGCCGATGGTGCAGCGGCTCTAAGAGCTGATGATGGTGCAGCGGCTCTAAGAGCTGATGGTGGTGCAGCGGCTCTAAGAGCTGATGATGGTGCAGCGGCTCTAAGAGCTGATGGTGGTGCAGCGGCTCTAAGAGCTGATGATGGTGCAGCGGCTCTAAGAGCTGGTGGTGGTGCAGCGGCTCTAAGAGCTGGTGGTGCAGCGCTCTAAGAGCTGATGGTGCAGCAGCTCTGCTCACCGGCTTGCTGTTGCGTTTAGGACCCAGTTTAAAATCGGCACACTCAGCACTGAGTTACTTCACCCATACTCAGCTCGCCCTCTCAGGTCAAATATGCAAAATGTTCTGTCTGTCCCGTGAACTCACCTCGAGAGACCTTCTGTCCATCCAGGTCCGGATCTTCCAGAAGCCTCCGGTCGTGTTTGGATGTTTCCTTCTGGAGTTGGAGCAGAGATGAGTTCTTAATGTTGGCAGAGGAAGTGACTTTATTATCGCAGACACAAACACGTAGGAGACCCGAGAGAGCTGGCATCAAACCAAGACAACAAATCTAAAAGGATGTATGATCCAGAGTCAGCTGCTGGGTGATTCATCCTGCGCTCCCTGTTTTTATATTTACTGTGAGCTTCTCCTGGAATCTCAGTTAATTAACTGTACAGCGAGATAATTACTGACTAATTGTTTTCGAAACAAAGCGAGGGAGGCCGACGAGAAGCAACCAAACACAAAGAAACTCGACTCGCTGATGTCTGAAAGTGCCACATTACCCGTCGCCATGGAAACGGACACACCCTCATTATGGGATGTTCCACTCTAAATGGACCCAGCAGTGTGTGTGTGTGTGTGTGTGTGTGTGAAGCCGTGGTGGATGAGTAAATTAACAGAGTGTGTCCTCAGGCAGTGGACCAGCTCTCTCATCCTCACTTCCTAATGAGATTTAATGCTGAGTTGTCCAGCTAACACACACACACACACACACACACACACACACACACACACACACACCATCATTTTAATAACTTCCTGCCTTTATCCCGGCTGCACTTTGCCCGTCTGACACTCACACAATAAAGTTATTCTGCCGCTTCAAAGTAACTCTGACCGACATTTTCATTAGCCATGCTAACAGCTAGCGCTCGGCTGGTTTGTTGATGTTCACGGTCCCCAGAGGATGAACCCCACTCAAAAAACTAATGACCCAGATCAGCTTTAGGTGGCTAGTTAGCATGCTAACCCGTAAACATGGTTAGCCTCATACACCATACCATCATCAGCATGTTAGCACGTAGATGTTAGCATTTATGTTAGCACGTAGATGTTAGCATTTATGTTAGCACGTAGATGTTAGCATTTATGTTAGCACGTAGATGTTAGCATTTAGCTCCTTCCCTCCAGATGGGAGTCAGTGCAGTGAGCAGACGTCAGACACAGAAAGTCTTGGAGATAAAGGAGTGTTTCATTTGTCTTTGACACGCTGAGTTAACCTCAGAGTTCCTTTGCAGAGTCCTTCACACTTTATATACTTTATGTCAGGAGGCTGCGGGCGTCTGAAGGTTCAGATACGATGCACACCATCAGAGCTGAGAGGACCAACACGAGGCTGGAGGTCAGAAACTCGATGGATCTTCTCTGATTTGTCAATCCCAAGATGCAACGCCTGATCCAGCAAACACAACGTGTGTGAAGACGCTGTTGGTTTCTCTGAGAGTTTGAAAAGTCTGTGAAATGCTAACAAGAAAACGAAGCGTCGGATAATAAAATAAGAAACGTCTTCTCCATCATTCAGCTGTTCCTCATCGTGGAGACCGTTAGTGCATTAAATCAGCTGCTGTAGAGCGGAGTGTGCGTGTGTGTGTGTGTGTGTGTGTGTGTGTGTGTGTGTGTGCCTCTGGTTAGAGGTTCAGATGTTTGAATATTCAGAGACTGCCTGTGTTGATGCCTGCTGATGGAGAGCAGAGGAACTCCTCGTTTGGGTCGCCAGCGCTGATTAAACGTCTGAAAAGTTTCATCAAGCGTCTTTAATTAAAGTCAAACACTTCGTTATTTCAACACTTTATGAAAATGTCACCGCGTGTTTATTTTTACTCTGCATGCCACAAAAACTCCAAAAACTTGAAGACACTGACTTTAATTTTCACAGCAGTTCTCCATGAGTGTCTGTGTTGACCTGAACGTGCAGCATGAAGGAAGTTTGCAACCGTTCATCTCTAATGTCTTCGTTTGTTTGTTCATACTTGGTCCTTCATGTAAATAATCTTTGTTTACATATTCGGAGTCAGTTGAACTGATGGGGTTGGTGTTGTTGCCATGGTTACCTGTAGCTCGATATATCCTCTCAGAGGTTAAAGAACAGAGCTCGTGTTACTTCATGTTCTTCACGTGGAAACATTAAAAATGCGTCGTCGATGTCTCTCAACACTGCCGGGCATCGAACACACGAGCACACGGACACGCCGGACCGTGAGATCCACTTTGGCGCCGTCACGTTGTGTGATTATTTTCACGGCGCTCAGGTGGGCGGAGAGGAACGAACAGGTGGGAGGTTCATTCAAATGAGGCAGAGAGAGAGAGGAGCGCTCTGAGAACAGCTTTGACTCTCTGCCAGAGAAACTTCAGCACAGAAATATTTGGACCGATGTTTGAAACACGAATAAATCATGTTGTGTAACGCTGCATACGTGAACGCAGCTTCACACACATGCTGATAAATCTGCAGCGTGGAGTCACCACACATGAACCGGACTCATTAGAAACCCGTCTCATCTCTAAGTTAACTGTGAAACCCGGACGCGGTCTCCGAGATGTCCTCCACGTGCTCCTGCAGACCGGCGTGAAGCTCGGCGTGCGGAGGCCGCGGCGTGCGGAGGCCGCGTCTCGCTCGGCGTTGATGGAGTCTGAAAGTTTACGACGACTTTGTCACTGCGACTGGAAATTCACGACAGCAAAGAAGAACGAAGGAAACGTACTGTAAGACAGAGAAGAAGAAGAAGACTAAAGAAAAACAGAGTGTGACAGCTGAGCTTCAGGGATCTACCCTCAGGAACACACACACACACACACACACACACACACACACACACACTGAGAAAGTCTCGTATCACTGCAGGGGGTTGACAAAAATCCGTCATGACACACCCATTGACTCAAAATGGGCTTTGAAGCAGAACCATGCTGTCTGCACACACACACACACACACACACACACACACACACAGAAAAGTGTGCTGACAGTTTGACTGCTTTTCCTCTGATGTTTAAGTTTATGTGAACAAAGTTCAGAGAGACAGAAAAGAAACGAGAGCGAGCGGAGCCCGGCGAGCTCAGTCGGCACCACCTGACACTCTTGATCTCAGGGTCGTGAGTTCGAGTCCCACGCCGGGCGACGGTTAAAGTTCCAACAAGATCCACAAGAAGAAACGACGCAGCCGTAACCGAACAGGACCGTCGACAAACTCAGAGTTACAGATGGAGACAGAAGGAACGTGATTGGTTTGTTTCCATCTCGTGATCAGTGTGAAGCTCCGCCCCTTTATGGCTGACACCTGATCTGCACGTTGACCAATAGGAGCACAGAGCGAGAACAGGTGACAAGCTGTGCGTCTCTGAAGCTTGTTTCCTCGCGGCTCTCATGGCTGCAGACCTGATGATCCAAAACATTTTAATGGAAACACCCAAACAAATAGTTAAAAATCTGATTTATGCCTTTAAATCTGTTTTTCTCTTTTGATTCGCTGATTTTTTTTCCTCCACCTCTGCTCTGAAGTCGGAGCAGCGAGGCTCAGACTGACATTTCCAACTTCTGAACGGAGGCGTGTTAAAGACGGAACAAGTCGCTCTTTAAATATTGAAAAAGTTCACACTCCCTGTTTCGACTTTTTCTATAATAAATGAGAAAAACAACCTGAAAAGTTTAACCGGGTGGATCCGGTGTCGGACCCGGCCCAGCAAAAAAACCTGATTCAGCAGAAACATTTACTCTGTAAATCAGCCCTGTTGGTCTCAGAGGCTCCAGCCCGGTCCGGTCCTGCTGCTGAGCCCGGTTCTGTTAGCAGCAGTTAATTATTCTGATCCAGGCTTCGGGTCAGACGTGTCCGGAGCTCTTCACTCCACCTCCGTTTGTTCACTCCGTAAGATACTCCGTTGATACCATGACAGAATAATTGAATCATAAAGCAGCTTTCATGTGACGCTGCAGAACCTGAACGTGAGCGTTCGTCTCTGTCGGACCTCCTGAAACCAGAACCGACGGTCAGTGACGTCAGTTTCTGAGAGCTGCAGCGCTCCGTCCTGACTCCGACATGAAGCGCTGTGGGTGAGATGTGAAATATTAAAGACTGCCAGGAGCTCCGCGGCACAGCGGTGGAGGTGTAACGCACGCTCGCTATTGGCTGCTCTGAACGGCCGTCGGCATCATCGACTCGTCCACAGACGCGTCAGTCGTTGGGACTGATCGATCGTCCAATCACGTGATCGGAAACGCGGCGTGCGCGTTTCAGCTTCACGACTTTAAGGAAGTTTTTTTTTCTTTGCATGTTTCTGGAGAACTTTGTGGAAACAGTTCAGTGAATCTGAGGTCACGACCACGGCTGTCACACCGCGCAGAGATCCACGAGCGTGTGTGTGTGTGTGTGTGTGTGTGAGAGTGTGTGTGTGTGTGTGAGTGTGTGTGTGTGTGTAACAGAAAGTGAGTTTAAGGTCACGAAGGTCATTCAAAATTTAAACTCCATTTACAGTGCTGTTGTACTGTCACACAGAATACCATCAGTAAACACACACACACACACACACACACACACACACACACACACACTCCTTTTAGCCGCTGCTGTAAAGACCAGATATCGGCTCTGACAGCTTAAAAAGGTTTCAGTGTTGGCGGCGATACAAGACGAAGTTACACCTTCAGAAACCCACTGAAGCGCACACACACACACACACACACACACACACACACACACACACAGCGCTGTGACAGCTGTGTTCAAGCAGTTTCATAAAAAACGCAGCACAAACACACACACACACACACACACACACACACACACTCCAGCGCCTCAAAGCGAGCAGAAGATTCCGAACACGAGACTTTCACAGTTTCGACTTGTTATCCGCGAGCTGCCGACGCTCGGACGCCGACAGTTCTGCACGTCGAGGTGGAAGAAGAGACACCGACGCTCGGCGACGAGCAGCGAGTAGACGAACGCTCACGTTCGAGTTCTGCAGCATCATCATGGTTGAAGTTGCGTCATAATTCAGATGATTGAAGCAGCTTGTGTATCATCTGCACCTGCAGGCGGTCGAGGTTTCTTCTGTTTGTGTTGTGGATAGTTTAAGTCGTCGCCGTCATCACGTTGATGTGATTTTATTTTGGCAGGGATTCCTGGAGAGCGTCTCCGGGTCTCACAGTCTTGTGGAAGCTGTCGGATGGCGTTGCGAGGGCGATCCTGAGCCGGCCGCGCGGAGCGGACACCGTCAGTAAACAGACTCACACAGCCGTTCACGGCCCAGGCGGAGCCTCGAAGAGTCGCCGTCTTTTTCTTCATGTTGTTGAAGCAGATTAAAAAGCTACAGTTGTTTCATGTTTTATCAAATTAAACAGAAACTTAATAAAAACTTGCTGTCAGTTTCTTTCTGTTTGTTGATTGGAGGAGAAGCGGCCTCGGGGCACGGACCCTGCTGCAGGAGCAGCCCCATCATTATGTCTGTTAGCTGACAGGCTAGTTACAGTCCATCGTGCAGTCAGCTGTGATTGGACGACAGCGTTTGGACAGAGGTCAGACTCCACTATGTGGACGGACG